>VWPV01021555.1:0-95904 GCA_013389885.1 Geococcyx californianus
AACCTTGTGATACTGTGAAAATTAAAGTTAGATGACATGATTCTCTCCATCCTCATATATTCAGTGGTGCATGGAGGTAAACCAGACTGCAAAGGGCACCTGAACCTGTGGTACTCTCAGTTGAGTGTGCAAAATGGTAACATAGCAAAAAAATCACCCCCAAAACCCACAAACAAAAAAACCCCACAAACTTTAAGGATTTTGAAGTTTTTCACTGTTACAAAGTGTGAAATGTGTCTATAGGAGAATATATATATCTACACCAAACACCCACTAAGTGAAAAATTATTTCTCATTTTTCCTCCCCTCCACAAAACAAAACCCATCTGTCCAGCCACAAAGTGGGAACTTGCTGCAGTACGAAATAGCAGCTCTCAGTTTCTTTAGAGTCCCAGTAGATTTGGGAGCTGGATGCTGATATGGACAAGAATAGAAACTTGATGTCAACTAGGTAATATTACCCTGCCTCTGAGAAAGGAAACAGCCTCCAATTTCCTCCTTTTGTCTTTAAGGAGAACCAGGTACCGTGACCAAATACCACGGGAAATAAAACTAATTGCACATCTGCCAGTTGCTATTGAGCAAGCTTGGTCCAGCAGAAGTCAATTCCCATTTCTTGGTGAGGTGACCACTGTGAAGCGTTGAAATCAAATGGAGACATTTTCAGATTCTTTCAGATTTATCTTTAAAAAACTTTCCATGAGCAGTTTCAGGATGGTGTTGTGGTAGCCTACAATGCTCATCCTATTCTGGACACCAAAGATATGAAAAGATTAAAATTTCTTTGCTACCACTGTGTGTTCTGATGCAATGTGAAAGTTAAAGTAACTGGTGACTGTTGGACATCCTGTGTACCTACTGGATATCTACGCTATGCTATCTCTGATAATTTTGTGATGAAATTCCCATCCTATTTATAAAAAAAACCCCCACAAAACCAGTGTTAATGAATAAGATGGAGTTTTTTAGAGTTGCTCTTCGTAATGTGGTGTTCATAAGATGGTGCACTGGACACACTGTACAGTAGCTCCACCTGAAATGTCATTTGTTCCAGGCCTGGTGTGACAGTACTCCTCTGTCCCTGAAGGAACACTGCAGCTACTGAAGCTGTGGAAAGCTACAGATCCTAGCAAGGATGCTATGGTAGATCTCTGCAGAAGGGAGAACAACAGCATTTGGAGCTTATGCGTGGCCAAAGGGACAGAAAGAAGTAGACCACCACACTCTGAGCTGTCATAGCATCAGCCTCCAACGCGCTTGGAGAAACTTAAGTCCTAATAATTTTCTTTCATTTCATTTCATTCTCTTGTTCTTTTTTTCTTGTTAAATAAAGCACCTGTTATTTACAGCTCCCATCAGCCTGCTCCCAATCTAATGAGACTGCAGAAAGTTTGCCTGCAAACTCCCACTCCTTCTGTCAGCTTGATTGTCTGGGGATGCCTTGTGAAGCTATTCATGCTCTATCACCACCTCCTACTTCCTCACCTTCTTTCCCCTCTCCTTAGCTGAGACATGTGCTTGCCTGTCATCTTCCCCCATGCCATTCCTGCCGGGTTGTGTAAGATACAAAAAGCTACAAAAGTATATTTAATTTACTAGTGTTATAACACAGACCTTCCTCATGGTGTTTCCACTATCCCCAGTGCAATTTGAGGATCTGTCATTTCTCACAATGACTGAGCACGTTCCCCCTGCAGTGCTCTGGTTTTCCTTTCTCTTCAGGTCTTGTTGAAAAACTTGAAGACTGGAAAAGGTGGTTTTAATCTCCACTAAACATGAAGAGGGTTTCGGGCTGTGCAGTCAGAACAGATCATGCAGGTTAGACTGTTAAGCGGATATTCCTTCAAAAGGACAGAGTCATTCACAGTGCTTTGTGTGCAGCTGCTTCATGGGAACCAACAGAAAATGTTCTCTCAGGAGAGCTGCTGCTGAAAGTGCCGTGAGGATGGTCACTGAAGAGCTAGCTCTGTCGAGGTTACTGACACAATGATAAATACACCAGCTGAACGGCACAAAGTCACGGACTTTGGAGATCAGGGTAAGAGCCTGGGGATGATGTCTGCGAAACATCAGAAAGTAACATCCTGTGTTTGGATTCCAGCTCTTACATGTTGGCTATGGGATGAAAATCTTACTGCAGGTCTCCCTCAAGCCCACAAAAACCTTGACAAATTCATTGGTACACCTGTATGGGAATGCAAACACCATCACAAACGAGAGGAGGCACCATATTTGTCATGGATTCCAAATACTTGGAGGAATTATTATCGGAGCAGGCTAAATAAATGTCTACTAGTATTGGCACTGAGGTTATAAGGCTCAAAGAACCAACTATCTAAGCCATAAGAATAGTAAATAACTGATGTTACTATCCCATCAGCTGCTATTGGAGCACAGCAGAACGATTCCCCCAGCATGCTGCACGTAGGAGTGGAGAACAGGTACAAACCAGTCCTAGACCTAATTGCTCCAACGCTCTTGTCTGCCCGGTGTTCCTGTTTCTGCTTTCCTCCACCCGTCTGTCTACATCCTCTTTCTTGTCCCAAGCTGGCTTTCAACCTGATGCCTGACCTGATTTAGTGTACTGGCAGCAAGAGCTGTCTTTCTTCTTTCTCCTCCTTTTGCTGTTTACTGCAAAAGTGAAAATGTGTAAAGTGGTTGCTTTTATTTCTCTTAAGATACAAGTTCACAAACCTCTATTTTGAGATGCTTGGAAAGGTCTGACATGGTTGGGGTATTTCTACAGGAGCAGAATTCCTTGGCCAAGTGAGGTGGAACTACCTAACCTAAAAAATATGAGCGGCATGACAGCCTGGATGGAGAAACATTCTTCATAGACCATAGTTCTTACCACGATTGGACAGTTAAGAAAAAGAGTATGTGGAAGGATAAGCAGCTTGTAAAATGGGTGGGGTGGCACATAGTCCAGAAATGCTGCCCAACTTAGCAGAATGAACTTGCTTTGTCTACATCCTGTCCCCATTTTGGTTGTGCACAGCATTCTTCCACCCTTCATAACTCAAACTGTTGAAAGGAGAGATTTATAAAATAGATGTCATCCTCCTTCTCAGGGATGGCTGTGGTAAATAAATCATTGATTGCAAGATTAAAACGTGCTTGGAACACTTAGCTGGAAATCTGATTTCACAAGTGTTTGGTTTTCGATTCCGATTCCCTCTTATCAACAAGGAGTAAGAGCCCTGAGGTCCGAGTAACAGCACCGCGACACTAGGATGAGGTTAGGCAAAGGACAGGTTTCTGTGAAGGCTAGGGCTGTGCCAGACAGGCCTGAAACATCTGAAGTCTCATTTTTGAGGCTATAAAATGTTTATGCACTGCAATATTTATGGAGAACCTCTACTGCTGTGTCAAGTCCTGATTGCACCACCAGCTCTCCCGTGTTTGATCTGGGTATGGATCCTGTGGCACGGTGAACGTCAGCTGCCTGACAGTGCGGCCGCATAAAAGCCTCTCTTTAGAATTTATAAAACTTTTTTGCTGTCTTCAGGAGGATGGGCTCTAAAAATGCAGGCTGCAAGGAGCAGAGAGGCAAATTAGGCAGCACGGTACCTGTTTCAGCAAGGGATAGGGAGAGGTGGTGCAAGCCCTGTGAACTCTCTGAGCTCTTTGCAATGGAATGGGTTTCACACATGACACATTCCAAGAATATTCCCAAGGATTTAGTGCTCAGATTTGTCCTTTATTTAATTCTTCACTAGCACATGTGAGACAAAATTTTACCCACCTATCAACTTTTTGGTTTGTTTTGTTTTTACTTGTCCCAAAGGCTTCAAAATGGAAAAAAAATAAATCTTCCTGTACTTTTTAGCATTACTGATCAACTCAATCACATGGTGGTAACCAAAACTTCAGCAGGAACTGAATCCAGAATTGATACTCAGAATGTCTCCTGTTCCCAGGCTCTCCAAATAACATTTCTGGCGTCTCTGTTCACGATTGTCCCCAGGCTTTTCTCTGTTATTTGGTTTGATCTTCACAAAACAGAGAAGCACACATCATAATAGTTACAGCCTCTGAAATCCTGACGAAAGCAGTGATTTGGGGCAGGACCTGAGCCTGTTGAAACACACTGAAGGGCAATGGGTTTTAAAGTAAGTGTTAAGTAGCCGACTGTAAAATAGTTCCCCATCTGTACTCTTATACAAATATAAAGCAGTATAATAACAGAATACAATGATATTACTGTAAAAAATCCATTTTTAAGATAATATCAGAAATATGGGAGTCAGAATAGTTACATGCAATCCACTTTAAAATGTTGAATATTGGGACTGGACAAAGACTTCATGGATTAAAGCAAATTATTAAGAGTTTATGTCAGCATTATAGGCGTAAGTTTCTTTTCTTTAGGAAGACAGATATTTTTTATTATTTTTGCTTCAGAAGGCTGCTGAGTGAAACTCATATAATGACACCAACTGTCAAACTTATCATGCCTCAATTATATTAACACCTTCTTTTGAAGTTCCTAACATGTAAAATGCAATTTACTATAAAAGATTTCAACACCTACTGAAAGGAATTAAAGAAAAGTGAAATGCTGCATTTCAGCTCACGCTTTGGAGACTTATGGAGGTTTTCCTGTTGCTGCTCAGGAATTTTGTAAGCTGGGAAAACTGAGCGTACCATACTAGCCTAATAACATAAAAAGGTAGGAAAAAACATCACTGTTTATTTGAGAGGTTTGGAAATGTTCAAATGTTACTTGGATGATGAGCTGAGAGAGCAGAAAAGAAGGCCAGCTCAACCAAAATTTAGTAACAAATCTTGTTTATGTGTGGTTCAAATTAGAAGTTATTGATCCTTTTCTTTCCTTTTTACCCCTTAAAACCAAAAGTACTCTGCTCAAATGAAAAGGAAAAACATCTTTGCAAAACCTGCACATGAGGGCGAAAATGCAACTGAGTTTTTTTCCCTGATTTTGAAAGTTGAACTCTTTTGAGTAGGTTTCTACCCCTGTTTGGCTGGAGTTCATATGTAAAGGTCTTCTATCACACAAAACTCCAGCGTTTCCACTGTGATGTGACTATATTGTTGAACTTTTAACACTGGTGAGATTGCAGTTATTTGAGCGTAGCTGATTCTTCCTTGGAAACGAGAAAAAGCTTTATCAGTGTTTTAGTTTCATACCAGATACCAAACACAGTCATAATAGGATCATCATAAACATAGGACAGTTTCTGATTTACAAGTTTCCGTGAAGAGTCAGCCCCCTATCCAAAACAAAGTACTCAGAACAAAATAAATGTTTACAATAGTTCGTAAGTGTTTATTTAGATTGTTAGGAAACTTCAAGATTCCTTTTCTTTTCCTTTGCTGTATTTCAGAGGTCTAAATTATCAGACATGAATACACTTCTCTGTCTGCAGCTCCACTCATTTTCTCATAGGCAAAAATGTTGTGCTCTTCCACGTCTAAATGGTGAATCTCGTATTGGACAAGAATTTCTGGTTTTCAGGGGGCTGGAAACGTTTGGTGTTATAATGGCTACTTTCAGAGTCATTCCAAGTCAGACACTTAAAACCCCACAAAGATATTCAAATCCCAGAATAATTCTGGAAATCTTAGCCATAAGCTTTCAACAACAAACTGCACCAATCAGGTTTTAGAGAGCCTTCTTCCAATAGTTTCTACCTGAAAGCCCTGATTCTGCAATTGAAGTGGAAGCTCTTTGAAAGCTATTCTTCTCCTCCCTAGGTACAAATGAGCTATTTATTTATGACTGAAGAAGTGTTTTCCTTTCCAGCTATCATTTTTTTTAGAGTTAAGTTATAAATAACTACTGTAACAAAGCCCTAGGCTTCCGAGCTCCAGATAAGGCTGAATGCACTTTATGAGAAGCACAACGTCGTGGGACACAGCGCCGGGAATGGTAATAACAAAGACGAGCGGATTATGTAATTTGAACACAAACAAGCTTCTTCCTCCTCTTCATATTGCTGTCCGTTGAATTCTGCATCATGCATGAAGCTCAGCATGCATTCAAGCCCAGCTCTAATGTATCACTGTGATTGCCTTGTGCTCCATGTAACGTTTCTGCGGGGGAAATTTTATAGCTGACAAAGTTCTTGTTTTATTTTGTGTAAATGTAACAGAATTTCTGTTTCCAAAGAAGAAAGACAACAAGAGACTAACACATTCCTGTCCAATTATGCCCATGTTTTTTTCCCCTCACACACCCTTTTTCACATTTCTTCAAATGAAGAGATCAAGATGAAGACTGCTGAACCGGTGAAGGTAAAGTCTGCCTTTATACAAAGCCATGGTTTTACTCTCCTTAAGAAGCAACCACTTCTTTACAGATATTGAATAACCTTGAGCTCTCAGTGTAATCCTATGGGCCAGGGACGTGAAGTAATTCATACTGAAAAACAAACTGAAAACCTTCATCTTTAAAAGTTTCTTTCGCTTGTAAATACATTTCTATGGCTTTGAAGCTTTGAAAAGCTTCTCTAAATAACGATTTCTGACCACGTTTCTCTATGTGTGCTTCCAAGTTCAGAAAACAAGTTTGCATTTAGGCATTAAATAAATGATAGAGCATCTCAGAAATTGCATGAGTATCTTGACTGGCAGAAAGAAGCATGAAACATTATTTATTGCTTTTGAATTCACTAGAAATGGATAAATTATTTTGTTTTTGTTTTCACTGAGCCTCGAAACAAGACATTTTAGAAAAATGGTGAACAAAACAGTTACAAGAAATTTTGCAATCTAGAGATGACTCCATATCTTAGGGAATACAATAGATACAGATGTCATTGTGAGTAGTTGGTGAATAGGAAAAGTAGGAATTAATATAATGTCCAGTAGAGCTATTCCCACTCCGCATTACTCCTAGCTTTGTTATCTATGCTTCTAATCTGCATTGCAATGATATTTTACTTGTAAAAATCCATTTCTCTACACTACTGTGACTGAATTTTGGCACCCAGGAAATTTTCAATTAAAAATGCATAGTAAATTTAGAGTTATGCAGTTCTGGAAAACAGATATTATGAACTAGGGCTACAGGCAGCTAAATTCCTATTTAATTTCACTGCAGGGGACTTGATTCTTTTGTGGAGACCCGTGACATAGTCCGTGCAGAAAACTAGTAATCTGCACAGATTATGACTTTGGAGAATGGAAATATAACAGATACCTTTAATCAGGTGTAATCGACCTGGTGAGCACTCAAAATGTCTGCAATGTACGATTGACTTGTGCATGGTTCAGGAACATGGTCGGGATGTGGGTTGTTCAGCAGCATGGAGCTGAGTGACGTGTGTCACAAATTCCACTGCCAGTAACACATCCTGAGATGTCATCCAGATATGATTTCTAGAAGGGGAAAGAAGATCTGCCTGGTTGGTACCTTTAGTTCAAATGGTCACTAATTTGAGCATTACCTTTACAACCTTTGGGATAGCTTTACGTTGGCTGCTGAGCTCTGTGTTTTCCCGCTTTTGCTGAGCCTGGCTAAATGGTAAAGATGTATTTAACCTATTTAGCAAGAGCAATAACCTGTGTTGCCATGATAATAGTGTGGTATATATGCTTTGCCTAAGATCCTAGTCTCAAATGATTCGATCTCTGCTCTTTCTTTTTCCCAGCTGGGATGGTTGAGTTGTTTGCAGGGCATCCATGATAGTATTTTCTAGGCTTTTCCTCCATGGAAATAAAAGACAGAATTCTGACAGCACATGCTCAAAAGACTGTGCAGACGTTAATTAACAAGCAAGAGATGATGAACAAGTGGTGAAAAGTTTCGACGCTTCTGTCTCGCCTTGAAAACCTGAGCAGAATGGTCCGTGCTTCTATGGACCAGCCAACTATAAATGCCAGCTGGGAACAGCATGACAGGATTCAGACTCAAAGTCTGCAGTCAAACTGTCAGCAGCATCTAATTAGCAGAGTTCTAGATCAAGAATAAAATGTGTTTGACTCTTTATAAATATGATGTGTAAAAATGTTACATAATGACATGCTGCTGCTCTACAACCCCCTTAATGTTTTGACAAGGGGCGTCAAGTGGTGAAAACCTGTAAAGTGCCAAAGTATTTCAGCAACTACGTGCTAGCGGCTGAATTCTACATTGCAAATTCTGAAGCACCAAGGTCCAGAAATGGGTCAGGCTGTGGAGTAAGTGAAGGTTGTTCAGTTTAATGAGCTATTAGATATTTTATATTTTTTTTTTTTTAACAGAAACTGGAATATGTATAACATGTTAGAGAGTAGATTGTTGGCAAAGAAAGTATAGTCTCCTGACAGAGGCAGAGGACTCCAGTCCAGAGCTATTTCTGCAGGACAGCCTCTGTATTCCTAGGCACGTTGTTTAAATGAAAAACCCTACCGTTGACTATTAAGTGTGTTTCACACTTTGGTTGCTTGGCATGGGATCTGCAGGTCGTCTGCTTTGAAAAAAAAATCAAAGAACTTGCAAGGAAAATTGATCAGGTTCATTACTTCAGGAAAACAATAAAATGATGGAAACAGATTCACTCGCTAGCAGGCTTCTTTTTATTCCCATGATAAATTAAGCCTTGCATAACCTGCTGGTAAATAAGAGTATGCATCTACCACTGTGAATTTTGGTCATTATTAGTGTTAGAATTGAAGTTTCCTTATACTCAGTTAAAATATGTGTTGTTCTGAAAAGATCTTTCCACTGATGAAAGATGAATCTGAAATTATTAGGCAAATTGTCTTAGGTAGCAGAGTTGCACAACTAAAAGAAGTGGGGTAAAACGAGGTCAACCATTGTCTCTCCTTCTCTAAAACAGAAATAATAGAGACTCTTTGTCTAACAGAAATACTAAGCACAAGAATTCAGAAGCCTTTGTGAAACCCACGGATGTTATAAAAGACAAGCAGCGTGGAAACACTGGGAAGAAATCAATCCCTATGTCTTTGGAGCAAAGTGTGAATATTGTACAGTAAATACAGCTTCAGAACACTGAATGGAATCGCAAAGCCAAGTATTGCCTTGCTGTTCATTAATAGCAGATTGTCCAGCCTGGTCTCAAAACAATGGCTAGGATCTTGTAGAAAAGTAGGAGTGCAGTTAAAATAAAGGAGACAGGAGAGGCAAGTGGACATTTTCCCCCTTAGTTTAAAAGAATTGACTTTTCAATCATGAATTTATTTAAAATATTTTTGTACGAATATTCATAAGTTCAATATATTAATGCATTTTTCCCATGATTATATTCATTAGGAAATACTTTCTGGTGATTTGCTGGAAAATATAACTGATGCAAGAATATTAACATGTTAGTAAGTAAGGTATTAAAAGAGGCGTACGAGCGTTAAGATGCAGGTGGCTATGTATATGGAATATAAATGCCAGCTAATATAGTACAAAAGTGCAGAGCAACTAACTAAAATTACCTAACTGTTACCAACAGGTCTCGACAGCTATAAAGCAGAGATCTGAATCTTACCTCATTTACATGAGTTTTATGCTTAGGAAGTTCCTAATTTACACAGATGTCAGAGAAAAGAGAATCAGCCCAATTATAGTCTGAATTTATTGTGCCATCATGTTAGCCAATTTAGCTATTTCAGTGATGACCACATCATTAACATCTTTTCAGGACAGCAATAACTGAGTCAATTTTATTGCTGTAATTAATACTGATGGCAGTGAAACAAGCAATATAGGTACTTGACTCATGCGTACTGCAGGTAAGTATTGCAAATGTAAGTAACTTCTTAATCATTTATTCCTGTTATTGTTAGCTATACAAGCTCATATTTGGCATAGTTATTTCAGGCAATTCCATATGATTAATGCTGAAATATTTTTATATATATAAAATAAATATTTTATATGTNAATATCCCAAACATCCATTGTGGGATGATCCCCAAAGAAAAAAAAAAGATTCTTCATGTGCAAAATATTATCTAGCAGAAGAATGGAGCAAATGAAGGGCATGATTTTGTATTATTCTAAAAATAAAGGGACTTGGGAGAAGACTTTAGTGGTGGCAATTTACTTTTATAATATAAATCATAGATTATCTATGCCTTACTTTGTCTTTCACAGAAAAAAGAGCGACTTTTTAGGATATATTTTAAAGCTTATTAATTGTCTCACAAATTTGAAATAAGCTTACAGTTGCATGATTTTAAAAAAAAATGGCAGAAAAATCCATGATTTAGGGATGGAAACACGTTTTCTTTCCTGTAAGTCATCATGCCAGTTTCCATGGCGTTGCAGAATTACCCAAGACAGTCTATGGGGGAAAAGACAATACTTTATACAAGTCAAGATTAAATAGCCGAAATACTTACTCGTCAGCACACGTGTGCATTCATAAACATATGCAAATTGTCAGTTTATGATCTATGTAAACACCTTTTCTTTCAGAGCCATCCTTATTACGACTCTCATTTATTTTCAATCTAAGAATTCGTGCGGCTTCCAGCAGTGGTAGTTGGGAGCTGTTTCCCATATGAAAACAACATAAAATATTTCAGAGAGTATGTTTTAATAATATTAAATATACGGGCCTGATCTTCAGCTGATGATGACGGGCATGGCTCCAAGAAAGCCAGTTGGCTGCATCATTTTATATCAGAAGGCTCAGAAACTAAACCCGAGTTTTCGCGGGAGGCTTCGCAAAGAGGAAACTCTTTTTAACCATTGAGGGCCAGTGTCTAATTGGATGAAATAGGGGAATCAATTGTTTTCTAGTGAGATAGCTGTCCTATAAATCTGAAAGATGCCTATAAGACGTAGTTTCCTTATATGTGTTTATTTTCCTTCCATATACACTGACAACTGGTTATTTTAAAGTGATAATTCAATTATTTTGAGAAGAAAAATTGTAAATTCCTCAGCATTTGACTTTACTTTCCTTTTAAATAAACAACTCGTATAAAAAATACTTGGAACTACAATTCTCTAGTAAAAGAGCCAACGTCAGAATCAATGATTTAACCAACACTGAGCTATGAAACTGGAATTTGGAGAGGGATGCAAATCCACCTTCTCTATTTATAGGAAAATAAATGTCTTTCACATTTTAAGATAATTTCTACATTCTTCAGATTTTTCCTTTTACTATCGTGGACCAACTTTTTGAGCAGAGGAGACTTTATTCATATAAATTCCAATAAAACAGAGACCATTTGAATTTGGTTTAAAATTTGTTAGGATGCCCACAAAGTAGAAAAGAGTGTTGCACTTCCAATTTAATGTAAAATGTTAAAATTTTCCCCAGGTCTGAAGTGAATTAGATCTGTTGATATCAGATTATCTGTGCTTTCTGAAGATCTGTCCCTGGTTTATTTGTCTGTTCTTGGATTTGATATTTTTATCTGTTTGTGGGTTTTTATTAATATTATTATTTTTTAATTGTATTTTTCTTATTTCCTCGGTTTCCTTCTTCAGCCTTAAACAACGATGTAAAAATTTGTGGGGAAAAAAATGAGTTATAGTAAGGCCATATTACAAGATCAACAACAATATGAAACTCTTAAGCTAAAATGGGACAAAGTGGACATTGCCAGAGATACAATTAAAATTAGTAAAAAAATTGCATCAAAGACTAAAAAAAAAAATCACTGTTTTAGATGCCAAGCTAGGCAGTTGACCTGTTTTTCAGCTATTATCATGCATACCATTTCCTTTATTTCCAATCTACCAGACTGTTTCCCCAAGTGGTTCAGAATGGCATTATGCTTTAAAAGGTACGTAATGTTTTATCTATATATGATTTAAATAAAATTACGATCATTACGAATGATCCAGCTGCTATAAGAGGGTTTTATGTTTGTCATAAATTTTTAACATGTAAGAGAATGATTCAAAATACATCTCCCCTATGATCATTAAATAATAACTCTCTATTGCCCATCATACTCAGGTATCCTTTTCTAAAATTTTGTAAAGGAAAGGGATGTAATTAGGTTGATGGATATTTTTGATAGGGGAATCATAATGTCTTTTTCAATGATAATGCAAAGGGGTGGAATTCTGCTGACTTTTATTACGCCAGCATTATACAAATGCAGTCTGGGAAAATGAACTGAAGAAGATTCAGCTGAATATTTGGAGAAAAAAGAGCGATCGATGCGGTGCGAGAGGCAGAGACGTGGACGACGCCTCAAACGCTTTCCTGTGCTGAGATGTAGAGAAATATAAACACAGCCTGGAAACAAATTGATGGAGGAGAATGTAATCTCTCACTGCTCACTAACCACACTGAAGACCTGTTGCTAATTTTGAGGAATCTGATTTTAGGGAGGTGTGAATTCCTCTACTATTTTAGTACCCTTTAAGGTCCACAGAAACGACTGGAACAAGGTGGGATTAACTTAATCTAATATCGACACAAGGATTCATGGTTTAATCGACACAAGGATTCATGGTTTAATTGACACAAGGATTGGATAGTCACACTTCAAAAAATCTCTTTGAAAACCCTTTTAATTTCCATGGCTCTCAAATATCCCATTTGTAAAACCGGAAAACGTTCACCTATTTACAGTAGGATGACTTCATGACCGCTTCTATGGTGTTCAAACGTGACAATGTGGAGCCTCAGCTGAAAATGCAGCTTGACTTGTGATGATTGCCGACTTGCCCTTGCTGAAGCCGTGTTGGCTGTCTCTAATCATCTCCCTATCTTCCGTGTGGTTTGACACATCTTATGGGAGGATGTTCCACCATGCTACTGGGCACAGAGGTGAAGTGGGATCTCTTTCCCTCTGTGTATCTGTTTGCACAGGCATCTTTATGTGTGAAAGCTGGGGATAAAATGCAGTCGTTCTGTATAGAGAATATTTTGTGCATAGGGTCACCGACAGAAATGGCAGTTCAGTTCACTGAGAGACGCAGGATCCAGTCGGTTAAGTGGTCACAGAGTTCCTAATAACACTTTAGCATCTGCTCATGGGATTTTGCATCTGCAGCAGCAGGAGTGAAGAAATGAGTCGAAACAGAAATAGTGAATTTCTTATGTTTTTATGCTTTAAGTAGCTCAGAGAATTGACTTTCATGTAAAATTATCCACTCTTCCAAAGCAAATAAATAAATAAATGTAGATATTGTGCAGATGAATGTATCACAGTGTCACAGTATCATAAGGCTGGAAAAGACCTCTGAGATCATTAAGTCTAACCTATGGCACAACACCTACACCTGCTCCTACACTTCAACTACACCCTGGCACTAAGAGCCTCATCCAATCTCTCCTTAAACCCCTCCAGGGATGGTGACTCCACCCCCTCCCCGGGCAGCGCATTCCAATGGCCAATTACCCTCTCAGGGAAGAACTTCTTCCTCATGTCCAGCCTAAACCTCCCCTGGCGAAGCTTGAGACCGTGTCCTCTCGTTCTGTCACCGGTCACCTGAGAGCAGAGACCAACCCCTGCCTGACTACAGCCTCCCTTCAGGCACTTGTAGAGAGCAATGAGGTCTCCCCTGTTGGCAGAAATAAACTCATCCTGACATTTCTTTCCTGAAATCCGAACAAGATTTTCTGTCACCATCATTGTGGAGTCAGATGGACCTTTCAAAATTCCCCACCCTGAACGCCAGAGCGGCTGGGCCAGCGAGGTAATTTTTTAAAGACACATCTAGCTGATAGGAGCAGTCTAATGTTTAAAAGCTTGCCATCTAAGACTGAGCAGGTTTCTGCAGTGCAGGCATCCTAGAGGCATTTCAGCTTCAGACAGGTGACTGAGGTCAGATGAATCACCCTTAGAAGCCTCTGTTCCATTAATTGGCAATGAATGAACATCCTGCCTACGCTGAGTAGTTCCGATTTTAGCATCTGAGTTTTAAGTGCCTAAAGTTTAGTGCAATGACTTCCACTCGCATAAAGATTAATTAAAAAAAAAAAAGCCCTAATGTCTTCTTATTGTAGTTACATATCTTTGCAAATGGAACAAAGATGGGTTTGAAAATTGTACTTAGTTTCTGAGAATCAAAAGAACTGAAAAGCTTCACTCAAAGCCATCAATCTTTTTTTGGTGTTTTGTTCATTTAGGTAATAGAGGAGAAATTATGTTAAAGAGACACCAAATGAAATTAAGAAAATAATGTCCTAAACTGCAAGAGTGTTTAACATGAGCCTCTGGGCACATTTTTACTTTTGGGGTAGAAAATGTGAAATAGGAATATGTGTGTTCTTCACCAAACACTTGCTCGCCCATCCAGTGGATACTCTGAAAGTACTAAATTAGGGAATATGTGCTGGAATTAGATACAAGATACCAAACTTCATAGGACTGTTACTATGATAACTGTGGAAAACAAGGCTACTTTATTTTTTGTAGATGTTTAAAGGTTAGATTATGTGTTACACAAGTCAAATAATTGCTTTCAAAGATTCCTCATTCTAAGTTAACACATTGAAAGGTCTTGCAAAAATTACTAGACAATAATAACAGAAAAATTCCTATAGTAGTTTCTGGTGAGACAAAATTTAACGCTGAATAATAATTCATTTTCTAGAAGAAGTCTGTAGAATTGTTCCACAGTGAGAAAGCTTATGCTTTCTGATTTTCAAATATTTTCTGTGATTCTTGATGAATGAACATTTATTAAATTATTATTAGAACGTGGGGTTTTTTTTCATTAAGGCAAATCACAAATACCATAAATGATTTAATTGCAATTAATAGATACATGTGATTTTCACAATCGAAGTAGAAATGACCAGATAGCTTCTTGGAAATTCCTCTGAACGTTCTGAACTTCGGTTCGCACGCTCATTTCTCATGACCTATAACTATCAGTTGCTTTCCATATGACAGCAGTTGTGAACCCACTCCAATCAGGAATACTTTTCAGATTGTATCCTTGAACTCAGTTAAACAAATGTTGTGTGGCTTAAAACCACCCTTAGCAGGCAGCTGGAGACTCAGTGACAAGGTGGTCCGTGACGGAACTCACTGTTCTGTAATCCTGTCTACATGAGATTTCTTTTGGCATGGCCAAACCAATGAAATAATATGTTGATAAATTCAACCTTATAGCACATGCTAGATGACCCCAAATTCAGCAGTTTGTATTAGGTCTCAGTATTTTATTTTATTTGGTAATTCATAGAGAGTGAAAACCTGATATAAACCATACGAACAAAATATGACCTTTCTTGAAAATGTAGAGGTCTATGTTTCGGTCTTTATCACAGTATTGTAAGGTTGGAAGAGACCTTTGAGATCATCGAGTCCAACCTATGGCCCAACACCTACACCTACTACCTACACCTACTCCTACTTGTCAGTTACACCCTGGCACTAAGTGCCTCATCCAAATTCTCTTTGAACACCTCCAGGGACGGTGACTCCAACACCTCCCCGGGCAGCGCATTCCAATGGCCAATCACCCTCTCAGTGAAGAACTTCTTCCTAATGTCAAGCCTAAACCTCCCCTGGCGAAGCTTGAGACCATCCAGGTTGGTAGTTTCATACTGACACTTATAAGTGGGTAAGGGCTGATCCTAGGCCACCTTCCAAGCTAAAGATAAAACATGATTTGTAGCCAGAAATTCTTAAGTTTAGAGTCTGCTGAAAAGTTGATGAAGTTCTAGCACATAGAGTCTGCTTAACCCAAGATAAAGGGTTTACACAACTGCCCTGCTTTCTGTATTCCTCTGACGCCTTTAAAACCTTTTGGCCAACTTGACACACTGGTGGTTTCTCAAAATATGAAATTCCACAGGCATCAGATAAAGGGCTTCATTTCAGCAAAAGCACGAATTCAGCAGTTACCATTTTGCTTCTGACCAGTTGAGAACCATCCTGGCACGAACGGCCCTCGTTTGGAGAGGTGGTAAAAGAACTTTGGGTATGTGGGGACCTCGGTGGGACTGCAAGTGAGAACTTACACCGCAATGACTTCACACTGTGTTGTGACAGGGACGAGTGGGGAGAGCTCGGACATCAAATCGCAGGGAAGCAAGACTCGTTAGTTCCGCTGTACAAAGAAATCCTGTTTTACGTTGAGAGAGTTAGTGTGGAAAAAGCCTGGGCTTTGTTGTGTGGGATTATTAGCAATGGACTGACATACACAGGCCCAATTTTATTTTCAATTCCCTTACTTAGGGTGCTTCTAATTTGTGGCAGAGTAACTAATACTTTAGTCTGAGCTTCTTTGGGATCATAAGAAAAAAAGACAATATTTTTTACTGCATTTTTCTTATTCAGCAGATTTTAATTACAACCCTTGATTGCCTTGTAATGAAGTCCACACAGTTCTCCAGAATAACCTTAGAGTGGAATAATACTGAGCTTTAATTTATGTGCATTTTCTTCGAGATTTAGAGATACTTTGTACTTTTTTTACCCCATCAAATCTTTATATATAAACATATACAATTAAATGCTTAAATAAAACCAATATTGAGTACTTTGAAAGCATTTTGACTTTCATTCTTTTAATGATAAACAGCTGTAAAGGAGGAAAACCATAATGATTTATCTTGGACATAATTTGAAAGAAAAAAATAATCAAAGTCGGAGTGTGTTCTATAAATCCACAGTGCTTGTTGTGTTCATTTGTACTCTGGCATGCTCGCTCATTGACTTTGAATTTTAGAAGCTGGATCGGAGTTTCAAGCCTTTGGGGATCTTGTCTGTATTTGAAAACATTGTATTGTTCCTGGCAATAATCATCATGGCACTTTGCGTTTGTATACCATGGAGCATTGCATATTGCTGTAGGTACCTGAACTAATTACTCCTCTCTATAATCTTGTGCAACATTTCTGACACTTTGGGATTTGACATTTCCTTTAGTCTTAATATCACAAACAGAACTAGTGGATAACAAGTAAGAGGGCATTTTTCCATTGAAAGAATTGATTATCTATATTAAAAAGAAGTGAATATCACTGTTGTTCTTCCTCTCATTATCCATTTTTCAATGCCAACATTCAGCAACATTAAAAATGTTCCCTTTAAATCCAAAGCAAGTAGAATCCAGGCAGATAAATATCATGTTTTTCATAATTTCATTAAATGCTTTTTCGTTCATTTGTTCAGTAAGGAGGTATTTTGGTACCTTTGCCCAGTTTTAGAATTTAGACTAATTTTCCTTTACTTGGGGATCCCAAGTGTTCCTCTCTAGTTTAGGCTGAACTCTCCCTGACATGGTCTGTGGCGATAGTGGGGATGACTATGACTACTTCCTTGGACACACTTTTATTCCAAACATTCACTGAAACAAACCAGAACGAATTAGACTGAAAATTAACACCAAAGAACAATTACACCCCCCCAACACGAGCACTAGACTCAGTTTGCTTCCTCTCATACGTTTTTTTTATTAAATGTGTCAAGTTAAAAGAGAGGAGACTCGTAATTCAGCAATACAAGTCCAAACCTTCAGCGCTGCCAGATCTGTGAAACCACTTTATTGGATGTTCTGGGTACCTAGGTGTGACTCCAAGGTCTATTATTCACTTTTAGTCATTCACTGGATCATTTGGTTTTCATGTCGCCTCTAGGGAATAAATGTTTCCATAAATATTTATGTTTATAATACCTTTTAAAATCCTCTGGCAACTATATTTTCACTAAATAATTCCCAATGTACTTGGAGGTCTCTATGCTGTCCCCAGAGCTGCCATCACTTTGGATGGGTTTGATGTATGATTGGCAGGTGTGCCCAGGACCAACAACAAAGCTTTCCTTCATCTCACATTCCTTGGGAGCCCAAGCTGAAGAGCACACTCAGAATGTGCCCAATGGAATGGGCAGGTGAAGTAACAAAGCCACTGCGCATCGTATTTGAGAAGTCATCGCAGTTCACAGTGAACTTCCCAGTGACAGGAAAAGGGGAAACATAACCCCCATTTTTATAAAGGGAAAAAAGGAAGACCTGTGGAACTAGAGGCCAGTCAGTCTCACCTCTGTGCCTGGCAATATCGTGGAGCAGATCCTACTGGAGCACATGGAAAATAAGGAGGTGATTTGTGACAGCCAACGTGGCTTCACTAAGGACAAATTTGGCCTGACAAATCTGTTGGCATTCTGCAGTGGGGAGAAGAGTAACTGACATCCTCTACCTGGACTTCTGCACATGACATCCTTGCTTCTAAATCAGAGAGACATGGATCTGACAGATGGACACTCCATGGATAAGGAATTGGCTGAATGGTCACACTCAAAGAGTTCTGCTCAGTGGCTCAGTGTGCAAGTGGAGACCAGTGGTGAGTGGTGTTCCTCAGGGGTCAGAATGGGGACTGATGACGTTTAACATTTTTGTCGGCATTGTGGGCAGTGGGATCAAAAGAAGTGTGACCGACAGGTTGAGGGAAGTGATTGACCCCCTTTAGTCCGCTCCGACGAGACCCAACCTGGAGAACTGCGGCCAGTTCTGCAGCCTTCAACATTAGGAGGAGGGTCAGAGGAATGCCACTAAGATGGGCAGAGGGCTGGTGCAAGAGGTAACAGCTTTAAACTGAAAGGGGGTAGATTAAACGTGACTAGACATAAGGAAGAGTTTCTTCTCCGTGAGTGTGCGGAGGCAGTGGAACAGGTTGCCAGGGAAGTCATGGAAGTTCCGTCACTGCAAGGAGGTTAGATGGGGCTTTGAGTAACCTGGTCTAATGACAGGTAACCCTACCCATGGCAGGGGGGTTGGACTGGATGATCTTTAAGGTCCCTTCCAACCCAAACCATTTATGATTCTATGATTGCATGATCCTGCGCAAGCGCCAATGCAATGAAATCTATCGCACTCTGACCAGTTCCCAGAATCGGGCAGATAAGGCACTCTTACAACAAGAAGATGTGGGACTAGATTTGGTCAGGATGGGGAAGAGAGCTACCAACACTACTGTGCCACAGATCCTGCGGGACACCACTGCGCTGAAGGCAGTAGGATTACCTGCACAGATGATGCCACATTTTGCTCTTGCATTTAGAGAACCACGTAGGCACTTCAGTTTGCTTTAACTTTGCTTCACCTTTATGCAGCAGTTCCATATGGGTTGGGGCACTCTGAAAACACAGAAAGTTTTCCCCCACTGGGGAAATATTTTCCATATTCAGGCCGTTATTTTATGAAATGATTCAATGAAAAAAGCCTGTCTTACCCTGATTCATAACAACTTTGATGCTGAAGAAGTGACTTGTTGAAAATACCTAATTAAAGGGAGCAGTAAAGGGCAATGAATGAATTATCCCTGTAGTTTTATGAAGTCAAAAAGTAATCCGTTCCAAATTGGGAAGTTCTCTTTTGTATAATTTTATAATTAAAGAGGAGACTTCGACCCGCCTGCCCCTGGCATCAACTTTATCTGTTATTTCATTACTTATGCTTTAACACTCTCTTCCTTTAACAGTCAAGGGTATTCCTTATTTTGGAAGAAAGCACAAGCTGGTGAGAGGGCAGCAGTAAATTTTTCAGAAATAATGAATAGATAATTTCTGCATTGCCTAGGCCCCGTGGAGCCTGACTGAAGCCTGCAAGCTCTTCACTTTTGTATAGATATCTTTTATGCATGGTTTTATTAAACTACTCAGCCCAAAATTGCTTCAGACAAAAACTGCTTCAGATGAGCTATTACATTCTGTTGCGTGTGCAAGCAGATGAACCCACACGCAAAACCATACGCATGAGGTGGTTTAGCTCTTCTTCCAATATTTGGTCAGCTTTGTTCCCTTTCCTATTGAGATCTCCATTCCTTGATCCTTGCCTTCCACTCACAGTCTTCAACATTTGGCCTCCAAGTGCACCTTCTTCTCAGATCTCTGTTCACATTCGATGCGGTACCTGATGCTGCTCTCCATCACGTGAGCACCAAGCTCATCATGTATAGGGTTCATTTCTGCATCTGGAACAGAAAGCCTAGAAGTTTAACTCTTTCTGGTTTGTTGTGAGCAAAGCTGGCTGAAGTGATATCAGATCCTCAACCCAGAGGCTGGTCCTCTGGTGCTCACTGTCTATACAAAGGCTCAAAACCAGAGGAGGAGAAGACAGTTGGTTTCGCATGTCACGTTGAAGTGTTTTATGAACCCTTTGTCTTTGGTACAACAACTGGGAAACTTCTGAGTTATATCCAGGTTTTTTATGATGTCTTATTATGGCAGTTCCAAGTGACTCAAACAGAACCAATATGCTCAGATCAAACGTTTAACTTTTCACCAAACAGTTAATCAGGACTGTGTACATTAAGATGTAGAAGTGCTTTTTGAAGAGGTATAGTTGGATGTTATCAATATTGCTACGACACAATGGTTTTGTGGATCTTTTGAGTTTTTACAGTCCTATGGACAATATGTTGATACATGGTGTGCACATCACACCAAGCTTTGCTGCTGGAGCAGACTATAAATATTTTGGAAATTAATCTTTGTATACCAGTTGCATTAGACCAACTGTGAAATAGTTCTATTTTTAAATGAAGCTCACTTTTTATCATTAAGTGAATATGAAATGGATTTAATTTATCAGCTCAAAGCAATTCAGAGAATAATTCTCATTTTAAAAATGTGCTCATCAAATGAGATGCTTTGCTCACACACATAACCAGGTTAAACAGGGGCAAATATGTATGAGATCAGAAGGATTATATTAGAGCAAAACGTGGAGGTCCTGTGAGATCAAGACCCCTTCCTGTGCACAACAAGACACTCTGTATCCCAGAGACTTTACAGATTAAGCAGGTAAGACTTCCACAAAAATGAAAGTCTTTTGAAGCTGGAAAAACAGCTGCTTTCAGAGTATGGTATGATCTTTACAGGGTTAACAGTTGTCCGGTTGGGGGGGCAGCGCATTCCAATGGCCAATCACCCTCTCAGGGAAGAACTTCTTCCTAATGTCCAGCCTAAACCTCCCCTGGCGAAGCTTGAGACCGTGTCCTCTCGTTCTATCACCGGTCACCTGAGAGCAGAGACCAACCCCTGCCTGACTACAGCCTCCCTTCAGGCAGTTGTAGAGGGCAATAAGGTCTCCCCTGAGCCTCCTCTTCTCCAGGCTGAACAACCCCAGCTCCCTCAGTCGCTCCTCACAGGGCTTGTGCTCCAGCCCCCTCACCATCCTCGTCGCTCTCCTCTGGACGCACATCTTTCTCAAACTGGCTTGACATTAGGAATGCGCTGCCCGGGGAGGGGGTGGAGTCACCATCCCTGGAGGGGTTTAAGGGGAGGTTGGATGAGGCTCTTAGTGCCAGGGTGTAGCTGACAAGTAGAGTTGTCCCAGTGGAGAGCTGGCTGCAGAGAGTCAGTCGCAGAGAGCTGGCCTAGACTCAAGGAAGAGGTTAGACTCTGCAGACAGCAAGGTCAGTGAAGGAGGAAGGGGAGGAGGTGTTCTGTGCGCTGGAGCAGGGATTACCCTAGAGCTCATGATGAAGATCATAGAGAGTCAGGCAGTTCCCCTGCAGCCCAGGAGTTTAACGATGGAGGAGATATTCACCTGCTGCCCATGGATCTCCACAGCCTAAATTCTTTGCAAAATCAAAATGCAAGTAGTTTATACTTAGAAGTAGGAACCGGTTTTACCTCTCATGCCTAATGCCCCTGAGGAATGACTGTAACAATATAGAATATTCTGCATTTAATCTGGTTTGAGTTTTATCAATGGCAGGGTTAATGAAGATCCAATGACAGAACCTCTCTCTGGAAGCAATACAGCAGTTAGAAAGAAGACAATTTGGCACTCCTGAATGGATGTGCCAGCCTGGCATCTTCCTGTGCGTATCAGAAACACATATATCCTAGAGATAACTGAGTGGTAATAAAAACGGAGCCCAATATGCTTTTAAGGTTACTTCTTTGAGCCAAAATATATTTGTTTTATTAGCATTTGTAAAAAATTATGAAAGATCTACAGAAATGATGCTAAAATAGTTGTGCATTTTGTGTGGATTACCAATTAATTCTGAACTTCCCGGCTCTTCTCTGTCAAGCATCACTTTAAACATACATTTAGGTGATTAAGTAATTACCATAATCTCAGCATCTGTGCAACATTTTGCTATGCATTGATCTGATCAATTTTATACTCTGAAGTAAATTAAACCTATTCTTAAATAACACTTTTAATACCTATTAAGAACAAGGGACTGACACTTTTCTAATTTTTAGTTCTACACGCTAATTAAATTTGTTTAACTCAAATTTAAACAACTGTCTGTGATTATAAAATTAATTCTTTCCAGGTAATTTTTAGGGATGAAGGATAAATGGAGTAGAAATGAGGGGAAGTTATGAAAAGAGAATCTGATAAATAAAAGTAACTAAATTCACTGGATTTATTCTGTGGGCTTACCCAGAAGGTATCGTGCTGGATTAGACCGAGCTGAACTGGAGTGATGGATTCCTGTATGTTGCAGGGAGAAAGCAGGAAAGTTTGATTTGGTGCTACTGTAGAGATAGAAGAAGCAGGCATCGTCCCACACAATAATGACACCCGTGGACGAATTCAGCAACAGAGAAAATGTGTCTGGTGGTGAGTGACAGGGCAGATGCAGCTCCTTTCTCACGGTTAAGGTTGCTGTTACCCAGCGTTCCCATCTCTGCAGCTGACTGAGCAGACATGCTGCTGAATTTCCTTCCCAGCTCCTGAGCACTTTCCTTGTGAGCTCTGTGGATGGAACGTTCCCCGGGCTAGGCTGGCTGAGAGCTCACTGGGTGCTGAGGCCACACGCTGACCCCTGCTTATTTCTGCACTCTGTTTGGTTTCTCATACCCAGCATGAGCAGGACTGAGCCCCCAAGAGAGGTTAAACACAGAACAGTAGGAGGATTTCTGAATAGAGATGGACAAAAGACTAAAAAACCCCCAAACGTGGGTCAGCCTTGACCGTACATTTGAAATCGGGAGCATCCAGATGCATGGGAGTCTTGGAAAACGTGTCTCAGTCAGGCAACAAATAGCGCCTGATTTTATATGGGTTTCAGCTCCAGCGCTGGTTTCCTATAAATAACTCACAGATGTCATTTGAATTACAGACTTCTGCAAATAAGGGGGCTGCAGGCATACCCAGAAGCCTGTTAACACGGAGATGACAAGCTTCAGGCATCTAATTGCTTTAGCTCATCACCAGTAAGATGCGAGCAGTCCTACAGTTAATCTGACCAGCAATTGACTGAAAATTGAATCGAAACCAGGAGAGCTATTTTGCTGAACTTCAAAGGCCTGTCCACTTCCAAAAGAAACCCCAGCCACCTATGTGCTCAGCTAGCTAATATGCAAGAGAGTCCGCAGCTTCTGTGAATTTTCTTAGCACTTTTTTCTTAGCACCTGATCTCTGCCCTGAACAGTGCAAGAATATGAAACTAATTGCATTTCCAAATGCGATGCAGTCAGTCACAGGTGACTAAAATATCTACAAAATACCCCAAGCAAACCCACCATCAGACCTCGTCCTCCAGCTTTGTGAAGCAGAATAAGGGAACAGGATGAAGGATGTCTAATGTAAATAACGTAATGTTTTGTTTTGTTGTATTATGGTGGCTCTGGCCAGTTAGTGACACAGGATATTTAACTATGTCAAACAGCAAACAGCTACGAGGTCTCCCCTCAGTCTCCTCTTCTCCAGGCTGAATGGACCAAGTGGCTTCAGCTGCTCCTCATATGGTTTCCCCTCCAGACCCTTCCCCAGCTTTGTGGCCTCCTCTGGGCCCTCTCCAGCAGTTTGATGTCCTTTTTATCCTGTGGCCCCCAAAACCGCACCCAGTGCTCGAGGTGGGGCTGCACCAGTGCGGAGCAGAGCGGGACAATGCCTTCCCTCGCCCGGCTGACGATGCCATGCTGGATGTGCCCCAGGACATGATTGACCCTCGTGGCTGGCAGGGCACTGCTGGCTCGTGTTCAACTTATCATCAACCAGACCCTCAGATGCCTCTCTGCAGGGTTGCTCTCCAGCCTCTCACACCCCAGTCTGTCGGTGTGTCCAGGGTTGCTGTGTCCCAGGTGTGGAACTTAGCACTTGCCCTTGTTAAACTTCTTGCTGTGGGTGATTGTCCAGCTCTCCAATCTGTCAAGATCCCTCAGCAGGGCCTCTTTAACCCCAAGAGTATTGGTGGCTCCCCCCAGTTCAGTAGAGTTATCCATGGCCCCTTTGTCCTTGTGTGAATGCTCAGGGATAAGGGAACTACCCTTCTCTTTCCCAGTGCTTTAAAATTATAATAAACTCATGTTTAAATCATGTGCTGATGAAAATATCACCAGTTATAAAAATTTTAAGGCAGATTAGTTTTTATCCACAAGACTAGGAATTTCCTGCAGTCTAATCCCATTGTCCTGGAAATTGCTTCTCTTCATGACAGTTCCTCGTTTACCACCATAAATATCAGACTGGGTATGCTGGCCTAGCAGAGTAACAAGCAAATACGTCAGTGGTCCCACTGAAGCGAACTGGACGTTTCAAACACTTCGTGCTTGTGTGCTTATGGCCCTGAACCATAAAAGAGATAGAACTACTTACAAGTGTAAGCATTTGCAGGGTAATTCTGTTAGTCCGTGTCTTCCTAACTCCAGCTTTGTCACAAAAAAAATTAGCTTATTGGATGTGCTATTTTCTTAATGCTACACGGTCTTGAAAGCTTGGGAATATTGTGTTACAAAATCGTTGAAATCCTTTGTTGCTTTCAGTGACCACGCAAACCCTACTCTCTATTCACAGCGAGGAGCTAAAATGGTAAATATTCTGCTTCAAAGAAATTAAGATATGTAAACACATTCACTCCCCAACATCAGGCTTAGCCTGTGAACCCAAAGAACATTTCTATATCAATAGAATTGTACAATTGTATGCTTTTCGTTCTGGCAGTAAAAACTGAGGTGTTATCATTTTCATCATACACAGATATTCAGTATAATGCTTTTGATACACTGCACCGCTCAAAGCCCCATTGTTCGCTTCTACTCCAAGTAACTGCGGCTTTTTAGAAAAAGGGAAGGACACTGAAGAAGCTGGAAAACGTTTATAAACAATGAGTATGGTCGAAAGACTTTGAAAAAATAAAACCTTATAGTTAGCAAATGTTTCGCTTGCTGGTAGAAAACTCTCAGGGCAATAAGGGAGCAGGAACCTTTCTCTCTTTCTTGCACACTTCAATGGAAAAAAGAAAATAAAATCTTCCTTCAGCGTTTTAAAGTTTCTAATAAGAAGTGTTTGAATGTCTATTGCAATTTGAACAAATGTCTTATTGTCTAAATAAAACAGACTCCACAAGAAACTCTTCCCCTCTTATGGATTTTTCAAGTACTGAAGGTTTTTTCCGCCTCTTGGCTGTGTCTGTTGTCCTTCCTTCAATATTAATACTGACACTTCTCTATTAACTCATTAAGGGCTTGTGACACTGGATACAAAGACTCTTAATTACTATTCTCGCAATTCCGCTTGAAGATTTCCACCAAGGCTGAAACTTTTGTTATTAGATGCTGCACAGCCAGAGGAAAAAACAAGCCTTGTCCCAGAGAGCATTGTATTTGAAAGGACAAAGCTGACAAAGCCGACAAAGAAAGAACAAAGACTTAAATAGATTTGTCCAAGATCATCCAACAAGGGGGAATGTTTGGCAGAACAGAGGTCAGCTTCAGGTCTGTTGAATTTACTATTAGTTTCTCATCTACCTCTTCATAACTCTATGTAATTAATCTACATCTGTTCCAAAGCCTTTGCACTGTCAGGTCCCATTCATCCTATTGACGGCAAATGGTCAGGTAGCATCTTGTGGAACTGTGACCTTCAGGCACTGGAAACAAACTATGGAAGGAAAACAAAGTCAAAGGAATATTGAACTACAGCAATGTCCAGCCAAAACCAGGACACTGGAACATTATTATCTCAGGAGGAAGAAAGATTGACAGGAGAAACCCACCTTTTAAAGAAAAAAAAATTAAATTTTGATATATTTAGCAAAGTGTTCTGGGGCTGTGCTGCTAATCAGCATTATGTTGCATTCTCATGGGCAGGTTCACATAGACATAATAATCCCTCAAGACTGTGAAGTCAACCCTAAATAAATTTGGAGTTTTGGGACTAGTTTGTTAGAACTAGGAGTTTGTTCAGCCATATGTTAGACACAGCTTTAAATGTTTAGTTCATGGTGCCCACCGTTGGTAAGCAGATGGGGGAAACGTGGTAGGTGGGTTTGTGGAGATCCTCGCATTTCAGTCTCTTTATCTTAGCATTCACAAAAGAAACTCAAGATAACACTTGTCAAGAGATAAACCTTTCAGCAATTAGGCAATTCGCATTAATTCCTTACATCCTAGAACCTGTAGTTACCTCATTAACTCTCTTTTCCCTAAGCTGCCAGGTGATAGGTGCTTGGAAACTGAGGTTTAGCCTTGAGAAAGGATGGTGGGGGAAACAGTAGAGTGCTCCCCTTGTGCCAGATCACTCAAAGTTAGACTTTCCCCATGTAAGTGCAAAAATAAGAAAACTAAACAGAAATAATAATTAAATGTTCCTTTACAATAACAATCCTTTCTCTGCATGAAGATTGTGTTGGTGATTTGTTAGCCATCCTATACGAGTCTGACTCTCCTTGGAAAGCCTCGGAGACACAGCTTTCCCATTTCTGGTATTACCTATGGCTCCAAGTTGACTCACAGAGTCTGATCTGGGATATGTGTTCCTTCTCTGACTCAAAGACAGTGCCTGCCTCCTTCCTTCCTCTTGTTCCTTGTGGTAGGGGAAGCAAAAGGTAAATTTTAAACAATGTAACAGATTTCAGAGACTCACAGAATCAGAGAACCATCTAGATTGGAAAAGAACTTAACAATCGTCCAACTATAAGCCTAATACTTCTAAGTCCACCTGTAAACCACATCTAAATCACTTTTAGATACCTCCAGGGGTAGTGACTGAACCACTTCCCTGGGCAGCCTGTTCCAATGGTTGATAAACCTTTCTGTGAAGTAATATTTCCTAATATCCAGTGTAAATCTGCCCTGGTGCAACCTGAGGCTGTTTCCTCTAATCCTATTGTTTGTTACTTGGATAAGAAATCAACACCCATCTCACCGCAACCTTCTTTCCAGTAGTTGTACAGAGCAATAACACCTCCCCTCAGCCTGCTGTTCTCTGGAATAAACAGCCCCAGCTTCCTCAGCCACTCCTCTTAAGACTTGTGCTCCACACCCTTCACCAGCTTCCTTGTCTTTCTGTGGAGACGCTCCAGCCCCTGCACTGAACTCAAAACAGAGCACAGGATTTGAGGTGCGGACTCATCAGCACCAAGTACAGGGAGACAATTGCTTCCCTCCTTCTGCTGACAACACCAGTTCATACAAGGCAGGAAGCTGTTGGCCTCCTTTGGCCATCTGGGCACTCTGCTGGNTTTGTTACTTGGATAAGAAATCAACACCCATCTCACCGCAACCTTCTTTCCAGTAGTTGTACAGAGCAATAACACCTCCCCTCAGCCTGCTGTTCTCTGGAATAAACAGCCCCAGCTTCCTCAGCCACTCCTCTTAAGACTTGTGCTCCACACCCTTCACCAGCTTCCTTGTCTTTCTGTGGAGACGCTCCAGCCCCTGCACTGAACTCAAAACAGAGCACAGGATTTGAGGTGCGGACTCATCAGCACCAAGTACAGGGAGACAATTGCTTCCCTCCTTCTGCTGACAACACCAGTTCATACAAGGCAGGAAGCTGTTGGCCTCCTTTGGCCATCTGGGCACTCTGCTGGCTCATTGTACACCAGCTGTTGACCAACAACCCCAGGTTCTTTTCTGCCAGGCAGATTTCCCCAAGCCTGTAGCCTTGCATGGGCTTCTGGTGGGCCAGGTGTAGGACTCAGTGTTTAGCCTTGTTGAATGCCATACAATTGGCCTCAGCCCATTGATCCAGCCTGTCCAGATCCTTCTGTAGTGTCTTCTTTCCCTCAGACAGATCCCAGTTTGGTCTAATTTGCAAACTTACTGGGGGTGCACTCAATCCCTTCATCCAGGTTATTGATGAAGATATTAAACAGATCTGGCCCCATCGCTGAGCCTGGGGAACACCACTCGTGGCCAGTCACCAACTGGATTTAACTCTGCTCACCACTACTCCTTGGGCTCTGCCATTCAGCCCAGGTTTACTACCCAGCCAAGTATACACCTGTCCAAGCCTTGAGCCGCCATTTCTTCAGGAGGGAAACAGTATCAAAGGTTTTATTAAAGTCCAGGTAGACAACAATAACAGGCTTTTCCTCATCTACTAAGCAGGTGACCTTGTTATAAAAGGAGATGAGGTTGATTAAGCAGGGCCTGCCCTTTCTAAACCCATACTGGCTGTGCATGGTCACCTGGTTATCCTGTATGTAACAAGCGAAGGTGAGAATCAGTAACAGCTTTTTGTCTTGGCATCTTCTGTATGGGGGCAGTCATTTGGTGTGTTCTCCAGTTAATGCCTTTGCTTAGATACCACTTCCTATTGCAATCCTACCTTAAAATACAAAGGTGTTACTTTAATAATTACATGTCATGAGAAAGAGTAATGACACGAGTTGATCCAATGTTTGTCTTGGTGAGATTTTCGCAGAGTCCAATCAGTCCCTCCATCCAGACATAAAGAAAGAACTGAGTCAATGTTTGTGTAGCCGGCACCAGATATCTCTTCCTGTTTTCCTTGTAAGTGTTCTGCAGAGCTGATGTTCCATTTTGTTTCCTCAGATCACAGGATTTCATTCTTTTTGTTGGCACACTCCGTGTTCAGTCAGAGGCTGGTGCGATGTGTGCAGTTTAATAGCCAACGACGTGTTGAGATAACCTGTTTTGCTGCCAAGGCAACTGAGCATCCAGGAATGCAAAAGGATTTTAAATAGTAGACAATGATAGCAATGTGAAACAAATAATTTGGATGTGGAGAGTTGTGTCAAGAAGTCATATCCTTTGACGTGCGTCATCTTCATATTACCTTTGCTTCTGTTTTAGCCTGATTTTAACACGAGATCCTGGTTCAGGTCTTGATTTTGGCTGGACAACGCAAGACATGGAATGAGGGTGGTGCAAATCTTTCATGCCGATGAGAATGGGCAAGATTGTCTTTCTACCTCTGGCTCTTTGGCCTTGCTTCCTAACCAGCTCTCTGTATGGGTGCATCCAAACACTGAGCACAGTGGCGGAGATGAGCAAAGGTAAAGGAAGGCCATAGAGTATATCCGTAAAGAGACAGCTTTGTAGGAAAATATACATCAGCTCGCACAATATAGGTAAAACTGTTGAAAAATAGAGATGCAATGGAAGAAAGAGAAAAAGTGTGAGACAATGTAGTTCTGAGGACTCACCTTAATCTCTTAACCAAAAATTAGAAGACTGTTACTACGATTACTACCGTAGTACTTAGTAACATCCTCTTAAAGTCAGTGACAATATATGAGCGCATAGGAAGTAGAAAAAGAGCTTGCAGGAGAAAAGTTGATTAGAAACTGGTAATTCAAGAGGAGAAGAAATGCGTTAAGGCTGGGAAAATACTATGGAGTCATCAACTCTGAATGAAGTCAGAAGCAAATATCATCTTCTGTGATGATGACTCTTCCAGGCCCTGTAAAAGAAGAGCCAGAGATGAGAATTTCAAACTGCAGGAGAAAAAAAAAAGGAGGGGAATGTTAAATGATACAGATGAGAAGGGGAAGAGTAAACCTATGAAAAAGCTAGAAAAATTAGATACAGGGATTTTGTTACAGAGGGCAAAGAACTTTGGAACTAGGAAGCCAAAACCATTCACCATCACTGATGTGAATATTTATTTCTTGTGGACACCATGGGCTAAGCATTAGCAATAATTCCTTTTTGCCTTGGAAATGCTAAGTGACAGAACATGCCTTCTCCTGCTCCATTCTGGGATGCTTATTCTGGTCGTAACACTTCAAAGATTTTAGGGCTGTGGTCCCAGTTCAACAAAGTGATTGAGCACATGTTCTTCAGGCTCATTCCAGAAATTCACAAGTTCCTGTGATTTGCTGAGTGATGGTGTCCAACATGTGGAACTACTGAGGTTGCCTCTTCAGCCTTTCCACTTGGGCTGGTTCTACCACTTGGACTTCTACAAACAGTGGTTTTTCCTAAATATTATGATGATGCAAAGAACAAGAAAATAAAACAACTGGATTAATGGGACTCATTTTTTTCCATTGGTTTCCAAGAGAAGGGGAAAAAATGGTACAATTTTGGCTTGGCATCTTTTTTTACATGATTTCTACAGCCTTTTTCAACAAAATAACACCATTGCATATGTTGCCTTCTGGGGAATGGTAAATGACTGTTTTTTCTGGTCCAAATCTGACATTATTTAATTTTAGATGAGGAAAAAGTATCCTTCCCAAGAGAAAGAACCCTCCAATCTTTTCTAGAACCCAGTATAAGTGATCAAAGACTTCATTTTGATACACAGGGAAGTGATATTTATAACAGCCTGACCAGATTGCAAACAGATGTTCTTAGAAAGTGAATCTATTATTAAATTAATTTACCTTTTCAGCCCCAAGAGACCGCAGAATATAAATCAGATATATTTAATAAAAGTCAAGTTAGCCAGAAAGGTTCAGCACTGGAGAATGTGCAATGTGGCACTACCAGAACTACTTTTTTGTCATGGCTCTGAACATAAACGATTCACTATCCCAGTCCTAAGAGACAGCACGAGCGATCGCTCGGGATGGGACTACGGGAACTTAGTAAGCATAAAGCAGACAAACTAATAAACTGATACTGGCCTGATATCAGTCCGCTTCCAGTTGACAGACAGGTGCAATTACTGATCAGTATGGGTTGTGATACGCAGCCACATAAGAAAGCAGTATGGCAGGGGTGAATTTCTTCTCAATGTAGGAGAAGTTTTGTCTTTGATTATGAAGTCGGAATGGCATGAGATACTTTTGAACCTTTCTAAGTGTTGGAGAAGAAATTCATTCTGCTGAAAAAACTAAACTGAAAATCATGACTTTTATCCTTCTTCAAGAGAAAGTGGCAGGAACTGGCGAAAATTCAGAGGTGCTTAAGAACTGGTTTTATCACACTTTCACAGTATCACAAGGATGGAAAAGACCTTTGAGATCATCGAGTCCAACCTATAACCCAACACCTACATCTACACGTCATCTAAACCCTGGCATTAAGTGCCTCATCCAGTCTCCTCTTAGACACCTCCAGGGACGGTGACTCCACCACCTCCCCAGGCAGTGCATTCCAATGGCCAATCACCCTCTCAGTGAAGGATTGTTTCCTTTTGTAGCTCTCTTGGATTGTGCTAGTTTATAAGAAACATAACTATAACTACCATAATTGGGATAACCACGTTGCCTTCTGTATTGTTTTGTTTGTAACCTGTTTTCTCATGGGTCCCTTTAAGATCTGGAAATTCAATTCAAACTGAATGCTTGGAAAGTGCTGCAATGATTCTGAAGGGCTGTATATAGCAATGCTGTAGAGATAAAAAAAAATAAAAGAAAAAGAAATAATTTAAAATGTTCTTGGCTAGAAATAGGACAAAAGTGTATTCTGACAAGTAATAAGATTTTAAAGATCACATTTGTGCTGTCAGGAAGGATTTTTATTTTAATGAAGTGATGACTGGGGGCCAAACTCATTATTTCTATCTTTCTTACAAGTTTGAGAAAAAGCAGTAAGGAAGATGGAAACGGGAAATTCTTTTCCCCTTTCCCTCCTGCCAGGCTGTGAGTGATAAGAATTGAGTCCTTGAACCACCTGTCTCCAACCCTTCCATTTGCTCCAAGAGCTCAGGCCACCAGCATCATTATGAAGCAGCCGTGAGCTGGAAGCCAGCTCTGGGACTGACATCTTTCTGGTGCTCCTGCATCCCCCTGCCCAGCCAGCACGTGCTGTGAGTCGGAGCTCTGCGCGAGCAGGATTGCCCAGCCAACCATGAGCATCCTTAGTCCCATGAAGGCTAAGTTAACATGGCATAACCCACCCGGGGTGCCTTACACCTCTTTTCTTTGCATCCAAACACCCACAGTGCCTTTCCAGTTGAGTTCTTGGGGTTTATATATTTATTTTTTAAAAAATTTCTAAGTGCCTGAATTCTGGGAACACAGTTGGGTCTTTAAGCATTGACTGAATTCAGGTATCTTTAATTCCAGCCTGGTGCTCCCAGGAACGGCAACTACAGCCTGTAGTTTGGGTTGCACTCAGCTGAAGAGAGTCACCACTGCCTGGATGCTGCTTCTTACACCCATGTCGTCCTGGCAGGCCAGAAATATTTTAGGCAGCATTGATTTGGGCAGTTCAAAAGTCTGGGAGAGATCATTATATTTTGAAAACAAAAATTTCTTCTCACAGCCATTGATTACTGCTGTTTATCAACTGAACGCCTAAGACCTAAAATCTGAATAATCCTCACGGTATTTCAGAAGAAGAAACAATAATAAAACTTCCTATTCTCTTCAGAAACGTGGGGCTTTATTTTAATAATGTAATGAACCCAGAAAGACTTATGTTCCCGTTAGAATATGAAATAAACCAAATGGAACCATTTGTAATCAGGATTTTATCTGAGCAGTGTGCTCTCTCTATCACCCACTGCCTATAAGATTTTCTTCCATTATGTTACAGCAGTAATAGGAAAGAAACTAAACTATTTGCATCAACAATAATGCAACCCATTTTCAAAACTTGCATGTCAAAAATCCATTATTCCAGACATGATTACCTGGAACTGCTGATAACAATTGCCACCAATTACACTCTTTTACAACGTAGCGAGACTTTTATTTCTCTTTCTCCACCCCATCCACCCTACCTTTTCTTCCTCTTTCTTTTTGTCTTTTTGGGTTGGGGTTTTTTTTCTCCAAGGGGGTGGGGTGATGCCTCCATCACTTAGATTAGAACATCACATTTAGTACAAGCAGCAGATGTTAATACGGAAAGACAGAACATCTCAATTTTCACACTGTTAATTCAGCTTACTGAGCCAATTTCACAATTCTCACATTCCTCTAGTCCTAAGAGAAAATGCTAATTTAGATTGTTAAAAATGACACAGGTTAGGGTAGAAAGGGTAATTAGCATAAGATCCTACACAAAGTGTTTTTAGCACCATTAATCAACACCCACCTATGCACACACTTTTTTAGTCAGAAGTGGTGTCGAATAGTTCTGAAAAAAACCCCCTGAAATATTCTACACCAGTTAAAAAAAAAAATGTCGAATTTGGTTGGAAGCATTTTCCAGTGAAAGTACCTAATATGCAGTTAAAACAGAACTTTTATTTTACACATGAGAATTAGTAAAAGCTTATAAAAATATTCTAGAAAAAACACCTTTATTATTTTTAACATTGTAGGGGGAGCTGCTAAAAGAAATATGTCAAAATGCAATAGCATTTTGGGGCTTTTTTGGCTTTCTTATCCTGAACATGGGGAAACGTAGGGTTATACAAAAAAAAGTACAATTCTACTTTTTACTCCATTTCATTTATACACATATAGTTCAAGTAAATCAGGTTTTCATTACTACAGAGTGATTTAATTTACCTTGAAAATACTACTTAGGATGGGAAATTCCTATATAATTTTAGAATATTTCATCTAGGAATAAATTCTACAAAAAATCTATATTACAAGTACTAGGAATTATTTTCATTGATACAAAGTGAATCATATGAACTGCCTTGGAAAGAATTCCTGAAATTAATAAATGAAAAAAGAGATTAGGAATATTAATTTAAAGAAGAGTGGGTTTCTATAATTTGTGCAACCTTCTTGTTGATCATTAAACCACGTTCCATAAAAAAAAGTGTGTTTCCTAAATCAGAGAAGCATAGAAATAGAAGTTCCAGCTGCCAAGGACAAGGAGGTCTAGGCATTTTAATGCTAAAGTAGACAAGTCAAGTAATTATTGTCTCTAATTGGCACTTCCACAAGATGTAACAATTTTTACAGTACCTACAGCCAAGTGGCACTTAAAAAGGTGAGAAATTATTTCCTGCCTTGGGAAAAAGAATAAAAAGAAAAAGAAAAAAGAAAAAAAAAAAGGAAAATCACATGCTTTTCTAATCTGAGCTTGGCAGAGGGACGGACTGGCCCAGCACTTCAAGGTCTGAATCAGCAAATTGCTTAAGCACATGTTGAATTTCCAGCTTGTGCCTATTAACCCTTGCTTAAAGACTGTTTTTACGTCTCTGACTGCTGTTTTAAATGCTTTATTGATTTAGTGTGTGTAATTCAGAGGAACCTATATTTTGGATTGGATCCAGCTCCAGATTTGGGCGATTAGTTTTGGTTCTGCAAAGCCTCTGAGAGCTAGAAGAACTTGCCACTCCTTCCCCACACTGCTTGATCGCACTGCTCCTGACACAGCTTGAGTCGGTTGTAGAACACACATCTAAAGACATCGCAGGTCATTCAGGTCATCTTGACACACCTTTCCTGCTAAAGAGGGGCCCGAGACTTCTCGAGATTTCACAGCATCACAGCACCACAAGGATGGAAAAGACCTTTGAGATCATCGAGTCCAACCTATGACCCAACACCTACACCTGCTCGTCATCTAAACCCTGGCACTAAGAGCCTCATCCAATCTCCCTTTAAACCCCTCCAGGGACGGTGACTCCACCACCTCCCCGGGCAGCGCATTCCAATGGCCAATCACCCTCTCAGGGAAGAACTTCTTCCTAATGTCCAGCCTAAACCTCCCCTGGCGAAGCTTGAGACCGTGTCCTCTCATTCTGTCACTGGCTTCCTGAGAGAAGAGCAGTTGTAGAGAGCTATGAGGTCTCCCCTGAGCCTCCTCCTCTCCAGGCTGAACAACCCCAGCTCCCTCAGTCGCTCCTCACAGGGCTTGTGCTCCAGCCCCCTCACCATCCTCGTCGCTCTCCTGTGTTTGTGTCACATGTGCCAGCCCTATGGATCTCAAGAGATTCCCATTTGAACTGGCAGTAGGTACTAACTTTAGCAGGTGAATCAAGTCCTTTTCCAACACAACTAGAAGGATTTGAATCAGCAGTTCATATTGACAGGTGCTGCCCATCGAGGTACCATAGAGCATCCCACCTGGGTACCAGAAGTCCTTGTATGTCATATGTCATATATGTAAGCACCATGGAGATGTCTTAAGTACATTCAGGCATCTCAAATAATACTATATGATTACCTAAATTGAGGTCAATTGAAGATAAGAGCTCTTCAGCTGGTCTCTGTAGTAGAATCCTACATTTCATGAGCTGAAGAGCTTTATAGGCTCTGAAGACAACAATGGGAGGTTGAAAATCTAATTCGCTTGTGAATGCTTTATACCTGACACCAGGAATTACATCCAGTCCTTAGACACGCATTTACTTACCTATGAATAGACATCTGATGCCATTTCAAATGCTTGGGGGTATTCAAGACATCTGTAGAGACTTGACAAATATGATGCAGGACCTTAGGGAGTTCTGTGACCTTTTGGAATGGTAACTGGAGGCCACCAGACACTTACATTCAGGTAACTGAATTGAATTTGATACCATATTAACAGGTTTACACAGAAGCATCTGTTAACGCCTGTTGTTAAACAAGAGCTGGGCAATCAATAGCATTACTTCCATCAATGGTATGAAATCAGGACAGGATTCTAGCAGGAGGATATGTACAATTCAGCCTTAGAAAACAACCTAATTTCTAAGCTAAATGAACAGTGAACATAGCTATCTCTGGAAACCAAGTTCTATGCTGCATAGCTAACCAAACCCATGAATGAATGCGTCACTGCAATAAGCTCTGCTTACCCAAATCCAGAAAGGTTTCTTTCTCAGAAAAGAGGAAGGTGACCAGTGACAGAAATGTCAGGTCACCAAGGACAGAACAAGAGGACACGGTGTCAAGCTTCGTCAGGGGAGGTTTAGGCTGGACATTAGGAAGAAGTTCTTCACTGAGAGGGTGATTGGCCATTGGAATGCGCTGCCCGGGGAGGGGGTGGAGTCACCGTCCCTGGAGGGGTTTAAGGAGAGATTGGATGAGGCTCTTAGTGCCAGGGTGTAGCTGACAAGTAGGAGTAGGTGTAGGTGTTGGGTCATAGGTTGGACTTGATGATCTCAAAGGTCTTTTCCAGCCTTGTGATACTGTGATGCTGTGAAATCTCGAGAAGACTCGGGCCCCTCTTTAGCAGGAAAGGTGTGTCAAGATGCTTTATACTGGAACCATTTATGGATATCAGTATGAGCTATGCTGCAAGAAAGAACGAACTCTCAAACTGATACTCACATCCAAGCTGTTAGCATGACAAATAAAGCCAAAGGGAGGCAATTACCAGTCTCCAATACAGATAAGGTATAGTTGGCCCACACGTAGAGATTAGACCTAAATATACTTTGGTCTTCATGCACATCGGCCCATGCTGGGAATAACAATGAGAATTAACCAATCTTTTTTTTTTTCTAGTGAACAATAAATTTACTGAAAAAAAAACTTTAAAGGAAGAATACAAATCTCTGGAAACTGAGACAAAATCAGTAATTATTTTAAGCTAAGAATAAAATGAAAAAATGAAGGAAGTCCTTTGAGGATGTCATAGTATTTTATTTCACTGTTTAAAAATGAATGTTATTACTTTCAGCAGAACTAACTAACCTCATATCTTGGACCAGTATCTTGTACTTAAATAAATGATCTACACTGAAAGAAAAAAGATCAAGTAGTAACGTCAACTATTCTTGGTAAGAAAATAAATAAATGTGCTTATATATGCTTATATTGATGAAACACACAAATAGAGCAGAAATAGTTTATTTTTTTTTTCTTTTCTGCTGAAACATTTGACTGCACCAACTTTCCTCAATTTTTGTTTAGTTTGGCTACCACACAGAAAAAAAACGGAATTATTCACCCAGTTCTAGTGCCAACAAATATGTCAATTAGTGTTAAGTATTGTATTTTTTTATTCAGCCATATGTCCACTTTGGCTAGGACTGAGGCCAGCTGCTAATTTTATACAAGACATAAACAGCTGCTGGATAGCAAATCTTGATTTTTACTTGCCCAAGATTAAAGCCACACATTAAGAAGTGAACCTCTTTCTTTAGTGATTGCTGCAGGTCAATAAAGCCTAGAGTATTGACCATTTAAGATAAAAACACCTTTGTAGACCTGATTTCAATGATGCTTTTATTTTCACTTCCTTCTCCAAAGGAAGCAAATATCCACAGACACAGACCTGAGGAAAAAATTATCTTTTCTAAGACCCTCGACAAGCCGCTCCCTGGGTCCCTTTGTTTCCCAATGGAATATGGAGCTACTCATGTGTCTTGAGATCTTACCTGTTGATCCTTTTGTAGGAGAAAGACCTAGAAACAGGGAAGTTCCTATGTGGATGCAATATTGAGAAATATTAAGCTGTTAGGTAGATCAGTTTGCTTCGAGCCACCTGCTTGGTGATCTTGTACAAACATTGCCCCATGTGTGCTATGGTGTGTGTGACATTTATTGTTTGGACAACTCATAATAGATCTATTTTTGCAAGTTTGCGCACACTATTAAACTTCAGAAGTCTACTTGCCTTTATCACAGGGCTATCCTAAGCCACATTTCCCATTCTCTGTGTTCAAAATCAACTTGTAAGAAAAGTTTTGTTTCTGCAGGAATTATTACATTCAAACTTCCAGAAAGAACTAACTATATAATGTTTTTTTAATTGCATATCTCACAACTAAATACTAAGTTAAAATACAAAATAAATAACCTCATTATTTCTTTTTTCTTTTTTTTTTCCTTCCTTTTTTTCTCCTCCTTTTCTTTCTTCCTTTTTTATTTTTTTTTCCTGTTTTTGACAAACAAGAGATACCCTACTCCAGAGCTGTCACTTTTAGGACTACACCGATGTGCTAATTTCTCATAAGTATAGATTTGGTGCTTATCTCTGTGAAGAATATATAGAACGATAACCTGGTTGTACTTCGCCATATATTCAGCCTCATGCAAAAGTCAAATCAACTGCCTTTTTCTAAATTACTTCCTCTCTTGATATATGGACCTTATTTATAGAGTCCCTTTGTGCAACCATAACACCATCACATAGGGCTTAGGTTCTGAAAACCGTAGCAATTGCCTGAAAATTGATTTGATGTCTTTTGCCCATCTCTCCCTCAGGTCCCTCAAGACATTTTAATATGAACCATGACATTATGATGGATGAAATCTGGCATTTTACTGTAGCAATGCTACTCCCATGTGGAAAATAACATCTTGTTCAAAGCCCATCTTCCAGCCAGATTTAGGATACACAGTAAGCCGCATCTTCAATCTCCCTCTTCTCTCTACTCTTTCACAGTGTCCTTTTTAAACGGCTTCGTTTCATACATCAACCTGTCTCCGTGTGAGATTCTTGCTAATCCTTACCCCTCTGTGAAGCTACCTTGAAGCATGCAAACTACAGTTACATCCTGGCGCTCCCAAATCTCTCCTGGACAAAAAACATATGGAACTAATTCGCTGGTAATTAACTGTGGGATCGGGGGGAAGGACCCTAGCTAATATGCCGAGTTCACTGTAAATCCTCTCTGACAATATCAAGATCGTAGTGAACTCGAAGTGTAGTGACACCGTGTTACATACAGATGCACTGCCACAAAAACATTCATTCTCTCTTCCTGGTTGGGTGATCTGAACTAGAAAAATGGAAGTTGCCTGAAAATGAAGCAAATGATATTCAAATGTTTTACTCTGATATTTAATAGACAGCTTTCCAACACGGCAAGTACAACACCCCATGTCGACTGACTGTCAAATATCCTCCGGCATGGATACCTGAAACTCTTTAGCTCCCCACAGCCACCTGGGATAAAAGAAAGATCACCCAAATGTAGCAGTGAGACAGCTCTTGCAGATATTTGTGTGCTTTATTACCCAGCTGAGATCTGGGCAAAGCAAAGACAATTCTGACATTTTGCATTCTGAAGAAGAGTGAACTCGTTTTAAGTATTTACTACACTTAGTCATATTTTTCTAGCCCTGCATCTGGGAAATCCTGTTCTGTCATCAATGATTGCAATTGCTTGTTTTGTTCATAAAGATGTGGAGGTATTTTCTTCTTATTCAGCCTTAAATTTTTAGAAGTCTGAAGTGGCCATCTCTTCTGGTTGTTCAGAAAGGATGGTCCACCTGATCTCGAATCATAGAACCGTTAAGGTTGGAAAGACCTCTAAAATCATCAAGCCAAATCATGCCTACTATACCATGCTCACAAGTGCTACATCTGCATGATTTTGGAACACCTCCAGCAATGGAGACTCCACAGCTTCCATGGACAGCTGTTCCGATGCTCCATTTCAGAAAAGACATTTTTCCTAATATCTAATCTAAACCTCCCCTGATGCAACTTGAGGCCGTTTCCTCTTTTCTTATCAGTTGGTACTTGGGAGAAGAGACCAACACCCACCTTGCTACAGACAGCTTTCAGGTAGTTGTAGAGAGCAATAAGGTGACACTCTGCTGGCTCATGTCAGCTGCTTTCAACCAGCACCCACAGTTCTTTTCTGCCGGGCATCTTTCCAGCCACTCTTCCCAAGCATTGCATTGGGTTGCTGTGACACAAGTTCAGGACTTGACACTGGGCCTTGTTCAACCCCATAAAATTGGTCTTGACTCATTAATCTGTCCAGATCCCTCTGCAGAGCCTCGCTACCCAAAAGTAGATCAACACTCCTCACAATTTGGTGTCATCCACAAACGTACAAAGGGCGCACTGAATCCCCTCATCCAGATCATTCGTCAATGTGCTAAACAGAATTGACCGCAACGCTGAACCCTGGGGAGCAGCCCTTCTGAGAGGCCATCGACTGGATTCAGCAATTCAGATGTGTACAAAAACTAAAATCAGGGGTAAGGAGCAATACAAACCAGAGCTGCCTTCCAGTACCATCTCAGCAATGGTCCTTAGCATGAGGGGCCCAGCGCAGCAGGTGCTACAGCAGAACGCCCTATGAAGCACTCTTCGCCCGCTGTACATTGTTCAGCCTCTCTTAACTTGAACTCTTCACACTTGTCAGGGAGTGCTGCTCCTCTTAAGTGGGAGGAGTGTCCTGCAAAGCCACTAGCAATAAGTTTTAAACTGTTAATTCAGAAAACACGCGGGTCAGTATCAAGGAGGTTTTACAAACATTGCTATGCAGATTTGGTGCTCAGATGTCCGTGAGACCTAAAATGTCAGGACCCACTTTCTCTCAGTGGTCACACAGGTGGCCTTCAGAGGAAAACTGAGTTGTGTCAGGTCTCTGAGGGCAGTAATCACCTTTACTATCCTTACATAGGTCTCTTCCCACCCTTGCCTGTGGCCCACGACCTGGGGCTATCAGTCCCAGCCCCAGCAGTGCCGTTGGATGCCATCTCCAGCCCTACCCCAGCTCAGCCCCGCGCAGCCAGATCTTGATTTCATTTTACTACCAACACAGAATTGCATACCCTGCCCTGTGTGCACATCCAGAATCTCATGCTGCGGCAAATGAGGGAATAAAAATATAGTATATGGTGTCTAAAGAGTAAGGGTCTGAAAACCCCCTTAATTGTGAAGAGGATTAGAATTGCCCTTGCTTTTCTATTTAAGCTGCACATTGCAGTCTGAGTCAGTTAGAGACTTCCCAAACCCCTAAACACTTACATATAGCTTTAAAGTACAAATGAATGTCTATGTGAAGTAGATATTTATCGGTTTAGCACTGCAAAAGTCAATTTTTGTTGTCTGTTCACTTTGGTGATGTATGTCCACTTCACAGCCAAATTATACATCATCGTCTGTGACCTTAACAGACAACATAAAATCATCTTTATAGTTCATGGAACTTTATTGGAGTACTTGTTGATGGCTAATTTGATAAAAATTTAATTCCTGAAAGACTTTTGCCATTTATTTCAGTCCAGTTTCTGTTTTTCCCTGCTGTCCTTCAACTCATATTTGAATTTGGCTTAGTTATTTCATCCTGTTCTTTTTTTGTTGTTGTTTTTTTTTTTTTTTTAACTACCTTCTTCAAATTCCTTTGACAACCTGAGAAAGTCTTGCAGCTGAACACAGTATTAATTATATTTCAAAGCAAACCTTTTATTCATTTGGGGACAATCTGTGAAACAGAAATCTGTGTCTGAAGCTGCTGCCAAGCCAATTACTGCAAAATAACTCAAATATGTCTCGACAGATTGCAATTTTTCCTATTGTTAGATTGTTTATTTGTTAGATCAAAAGTTTATGTTCACTTAAATTAGATCTACATTTAAATATTCTATAATTTTGCACATGTTATATCTATAGGTGTATATAGACAGTAAGTATATAGTGAATGTTGTGAGGTGAAAAAATTCCCTTCAGCTAACAATAGGTATTATTAAGCTATATCCACTTATCTTTTAAAATATAGTTTAAGTATTATAGATTCATAAATTCTAGAACCAGAAAGGAAAATTACATTTTAACTTCTTTCATAAGCACAGGAAAACAAAAAGAGCTTCTTGCTCAGTCGTTTTTTGCATCAAACAACTGTTTTGCAATATACAAAAATGTGATTTAATACCTTTCAGTGCTGGAAAATCCATTGTGTTCTCAGGTAAGTTTTTCTGGTAGGAGCTTTTATTGTCAAAAAGGAAATTGCTACTGTATTTATTTATCTAATTGCCTATTCATGAAAAAATAAAGAGAAAAAAAAGAAAAAAAAGAAAAAAATGGAAAAGAAAAGAAAAAAAGAAAAAAAAAGATAAAAAAGAAAAAAAAAAAAGAAAAAACACCTCCAGACAAGACTGTGCATCTTTGCTCCAATGTGAGAATTTCTATGGATGTCAGTGGAACTAATCCTTCCGACTGTGCCTGGTGTAAGCAGAGTTGATTCAACATGCTTTATAAATTTGTTCAGTTTCAAGTTATCTGATGAATATTTTATACAAATATATGACAAGCTTTTGATTGCTTCTGACACATCTGCTGCCACAGTTACCCTATCCATAAACATCCGATTGCAAAGCAAAGGGAGAGAGTTGAGTCACGCAGTTGTTTCTGTTTCCAGAAGAAAAGACAACTTCCCCAGTGCGACTAGACACACACTTGCACACACACACACACACAGTTTTGGTCTGTCTCATGCTGAATATGAATTTGCAAAGGCTATTTCTTTATGCTAAAATTCATCCACTACAAAGACATTAGGCAGATTAGCATTTGTTGACTTCGCACAGTAGTATCTGAGTTCTCTCAGTTCTGATTCTTTCTACTCACAGCTTTGGGGTTTTGAGTTTGCTCTTTGTTGCTAAATTAATTCAACCCTTAACAAGCTGAAGAATTTCTGGTCAATAGAGCAGAAAACAAAGAGATTACTCCATTCACAGATTGTAATACCACTCCAAATAATCATACTGATTCAGCTTTCAGATGGGTTTATTGATCATCGAACACCTACTTCTGCTAATTGCATATGGACCTTCCGAAAATACAGAACCAGCCTGGAAACTCCCTGGCAAGTATTAATGGAAGAATTCCAACCTATAAAGACAAAAGAATCTGGATTTTGGCTTGTTTTGTATTCTGGCAAAGAATTAAATGTTATTTCAGCTCTTGCACAAATTCATTTTGAGCTGAAGGCAAAAGTTCAGAAGTGGTGGACGCTACTAAATGTCTCTGACTTCACTGGATGCAGAGCTGAGAATTGCATCTCAGTGTCTTTGCAGAGTCCAAATGGGGGTGACAATTGGCTCTTCAAGAAATAGGACATCTGCCTCACTCTCTCACAAACAAATCCTTTTTTAAAGCATTTATCTATTGAATAATTTTGCAGATATACCTTTGTTAAGAAGGAAGAAAGAAGACTGAGTGGTAAAGAGGCTTTTGTATTTTCCAGCTATATATTTTCTCACTTTATTTTTTTGCCTGAACTGGGTGAAGCACAACATCTAAACCAGGTCTTATCTTGCTTGGCCTCGTTTCTTTCGTCTGTATTCTGAGGAGTCTGTCTACCACCTTTGGAGGTTTTAGGGACTGATGAATTTACATTTGTTCTTCTTTGAGACGTTCTTTTTAAAAACTCACCTCGCTGAAGCCGAAATTAGCATCACACTGGCACGTCTTTCACAGTAAAACCCCCTTACTGCCAAGTCCACGACTTGAAGAATAACTTTCTCCAAGGATCCCCACCTTGTTTCATGAGGGAAGCAGGTTTTTTTTTCTTTTTCTTTCATTTTCCTTGTGCTCAGGAATACATCTGAGTGTACAGAAGTGCTGGAAGAGCTGTGAAGCAGTATCTACGTTGTACTCATCTTGGAATTTCTGAGTTACGATGGCTCTTGTGCAAGGGAGCTCTCATAAAGTATCACGGAGGTGACTATGACTATATTTGTTTTCATTTTGTGGGCTGTGATTACTGCTTTTGACTAGTGAAGAATTGACAGCATCACATCATTCTGTTACCTCCACTTCCCACTTGAGCCACCTGGCATGTTTTTTCATTTACACTTTGGATTATTTGTAGTAGAGTGCAGAAATGGTAATATGTCTCAAAGACTGCATAAAGGCTTAGGTGGGTGGTCTTCAAGGCACTCAATCATTAAAAAAACTTACATAAAATAATTTGTCATCAATGCATCTTGGGTAGATTACTTGGAATTCTTTGGATTCTTTCCAGAAAAAAAGAAATCAAATGAAAGAGAAGGCCTGGAAATTGGAGACAGCTCATCACCAGGTAAACTTGTAGCATATTTAAAGGTAATTCTATAATTGCCACGTGGTGCAAGACACTCAGCCACTCAGAGAAATTGGTATAAATTGGAAACTCCTGAGTGCTGCAACTGTGTATCCGTGTCCCCAGCCTGCCAAGTGTAACCTCTCAGTGGCCACCAGGCTATTGGCTCCAACGCTGAAACATATTGAGGAGCACTGGAAGAGGAAAGGCAATCCAGAAATGCCAGAAGCTGGTGCCAAGAAAGTGTCACACAGACATATAAGAGCCAATTACCTTTGTAATTGCATTTTACCCATAAAAGCCAACATTGTATCCAGGTTCCTGTAAACTCTGCTTGCTTCAGTGACACTTTACAAGTGCAGTTAACGTGAAGATGACGAACTCTCATTGAAGGTGAATGACTGCATTACATGCAGAACTAAAAAGAGGTCACGGATTTAAGATGCAGGCCTCAAACTTTTGCCAGATATCAGAAAGTCTTATCAAACCCCTTTAAAAGAAGTAGACATGGATCATCTACCAGAAGTCTTTTACGAACATCTATGCAGAGCCAGCACTAGGGGGCAATGAAGCTCATGGCAGGAAGAGGTCCCTGTTTCAAAGTGTATTCGTCAATGATATTACTGATACTCACTGGCAGTTTAGCCCAGTCCTTGAAAATATAATTCTAACTTTCTTATCAGGAAAAGAAATAAGCTTAATTAAAAGCTGCATTAAAACTAGCTCAGATCTGTTAGTCTATATGGCCTCTCTCATTAAATAACTTCAAAACAAAAATGTCAATGGCATAGTTGAAGTTTTCAGATGCAGCACATTGCTCGAGCATGCAAAGAGGTCTAATATTATCACAACCAATAACAGTAACAGTAGAAACACTAACCATTTCCAATTCCAAAAGTCAAATCCAGATTTTCATTTAACTACCATTCTGAGTACCTTATTCATCTGAACTACTTATGTGACTCTCTATTATCACACTACCCGAAAATCCCCAGCTTGTCTTGTATTAATCTTCAAAACAAAGACTCGATTTATTACCATTATAACCATTATTTCCTTTAGAGACAGAGACTGGAGTATAGAAGTCTCTGCTATTTTCCTCAAGACTATGTAGAAGAAGAAGAAGAAATTGAAATATGATACTAAATCTGAATTTTTCACTTTAACAGTGAACAGGGCACCTCCTCTTATTTTGAAGTGCACTCATAGTCTGACTTGAGACCATTTCAGGGTACAGCCCATCTTACTTCTCCAAGCTCCTTCCTTCCTTCCTTCCTTTCCTTCCTTCCTTCCTTCCTTCCTTCCTTCCTTCCTTCCTTCCTTCCTTCCTTCCTTCCTTCCTTCCTTCCTTCCTTCCTTCCTTCCTTCCTTCCTTCCTTCCTTCCTTCCTTCCTTCCTTCCTTCCTTCCTTCCTTTCTTCCTTTCTCAGAGTTTCAAATGGGCAGTCACAAAAAGAAAGTCATCAAAATCATAAAGCACTTCTGCCGTAATGCAGCAAAGTTAATTTCTTCAAGGTATGTAAATTGACTGATTGCTACAAGCGGAGGGCAGAAAAGACACAGGGAAAATATAATCTTTAAATGCTGAGGAACTCAGAAAACTGAGAATTTTGTCCACATTGAAAGCAATCATATAAAATATTTTCACTGTGCCTATGCCTTACTCAGTGTAAATTTTTAATTATTATATATGCTCAATCAGAGAAAAGCGATGACTCTTGGAACATCACATAGAGTTAATATTTTAAAAGTACTTTCAGTGTATTTCAAATAATTTTTTAGTCAAAAATCCCTTGAAGTATAGTCCCAGAAACTTCACCTGTAAGAGCTTCAGATTTCAGGTATATATTAGCTTTCATTAGATAAACCTCATCCTGTGTCCTGGAATCATACAATCACTGAGAAAGGCCTCTAAAATCATCAACTCAGTCTGTCAGCCCAATACCACCATGCCTACTAAACCGTGTCCCAAAGTGCCATGTCCATACCGGTTTTTAGCACCTCCAGGGATGGTGACTCCATCACTTCCCTGGGCACCTGTTCCAATGCTTCATCACTTTTTCAGTTAAGAAATTTTTCCTAATATCCAATCCAAACTCCTCTGGTGCAGCTTGAGGTCTTGTCCTCTCATCCTATCAATTGTTACTTGGGAGAAAAGACCAAAATTCACTTCCCTACAACCTCCTTTCAGGTAATTGTTAAGAGCAATAACACCTCCCCTCAGCCTGCTGTTCTCTGGAATAAACAGCCCCAGCTTCCTCAGCCACTCTTTGTAAGACTTGTGCTCCACACCCTTCACCAGCTGCGTTGTCCTTTCTGTGGAGACGCTCCAGCCCCTGCACTGAACTCAAAACAGAGCACAGGATTTGAGGTGCGGACTCATCAGCACCAAGTACAGGGAGACAATTGCTTCCCTACTCCTGCCGGCTACACCATTTCTGGCACAAGCCAAGATACTGTTGGCCTTCTTTGGCCATTTGGGCACACTGCTAGCTCCTGCTCAGCCAGCTGTTTACCAGCACTCCAGGTCCTTTTCCACCAGGAAGTTTTCCAGCTATTCTTTCCCAAGTCTGCAGTGTTGCATTTTGTTGCTGCAATGCAAGTGCAGGACCTTGCACTTGGCCCTTTTAAACTTCATACAATTGACCTCAGGCTGCTGATGCAGCCTGTCCAGGTCACTCTACAGAGCCTTCTTTCCCTCATGCAGACTGAAACTCCTGTGTAATTTGGTGTCATCTGCAAACTTACTGAGGGAGCTCCCAATCCTTTCATCTAGATCATTGCTAAAGATATCAAACAGGACTGGACCCAGCACCAAGCTCTTTAAGGCATTCTTTAAGCTGAAGTCCTCCACAAGAACAAGGGCTAGCAACTGGGAGATTTCTGCCAGCCACTTGTAAAATGCTTCATCTACCCCTTCATCCTGGTTGGGTGATCTGCAACAGACTCCCAGCAGGACAACTGCCTTGTTAGCCGTCCCCCTTACCCATAAGCACTCGACCTTGTCATCACAATCATTGAGCTCTACACAAACATGTTCCTGTTTGTAGGCTGTAGGATAGCAATGACTGGGGAGCTCAGAGGTTAGACTTTGCTTCGCTGTGTATGTATGAGATTTCAAGTCCAACATCTACTTCTTACATCATGGCCTCTTTGGAGAAAGGATTTTCCCTAGCTTTGAATCCTTGGTCTCAGTGCAAACCTTCATACTGGTTTAGACAGTTCTGTCAATCTAGAGGTCCGGATGTGCATTTAGTCTGCACCCAAGGATAAGAACCATGTGTGGACCACCTCATCATCTGCTCCTGTAGGAAAAAAATATTACAGAGCCAGACTAGAAAGGAGCCATGACGTTCTGCTATCACCCAGCTCAAGGAACCACACATCTATCATCAGCTGCATTTAGTCCATAAGAGATACGCTACACTGAAATTCAGGGATTAATAAGACAGTATCTCTGTATTTGGTGTTGTGAAGTTTGTGAATTTATACACAGGAAACTTTAGGTGTCAAGTTAGCATGCGTATTGAAGAGCTACGTGTTCTCTGGATCAGGACCAACACACATGTACGATCTATGTAAGGATATTTTAGCAGAGGAGAAAAAGAGGACTCTTTCTGAGAGTTTACCATTGAGAGCCGATGAAAATGAGCTTGACCAGGACAAATACCAGCGTGATGAGATTTAAGGCCTGTTTGACTTCAGTTTTCCACTGTACATGATACCACACTTCCCGGGATATGCAGAAAATTACTATGAAAAAAATGCCTTCAATTAATAGTAATAAAATAAGTAAGTAAATAGATAAATAGATGTATATATCTAGGACTAAGAAAACTGGTGGCTGAACTAGGAAATAAACTGAAAAGTATTTCGATTGACTATACCAGATACTTACTTCAAAAATTAAAACTTACCAAATTGAAAAAGCCATTCTTTCCTCCGTTCTGCTAAAACCTCTACAGACATTAACAGCGGAGGTAATTACAATATTGGTACCTGTGTGTACGTTGAGCTATATTTGCATACATAAGCTTATGGAAGCAATGTTGAGACGAATTCTTTCCCACTGAATCGCAGGTGTTCTGTGAGACGGGATTTATTTAGTTTGCTGGATTGACTCTCAGGCATTTAATTCCTTGAATATTGGTTTTAGTGTGTGCAGTTACCAAATTTGGGGAGATACAAGTCAAGTGGCCCTTAAGCTTCTTTCTCTTTCTTCTATTATCCTATATAAAGTATTGCCCAAGAGAAATTCTAGTGCTTCAAGTTAATGACACCGAGTGTGTGGGATCTAATACTCATGATGCTTATTTTCCACTACTCTCAATGGCTTAACATTATCCTGTATTTTATGTCCTATAATTTCATACATTTAATGATTTCATAGAGTTTATGGCCAGAAGGTACTGTTAGATCATCTGCTCTGGCTGCTTCCATATCATAGTCCATTATGTTTCTCATGCATACACTATCTTAAGCTGAAAGACCTGACTAAAACTGAAGCCTTTCAATCTTCAGAAGACTAAACCGAATGCCACAGGTATGGATCAGGAGGGAAGATAGGTAATAGGTGTGTCCTTGTGGCTGAAAACATATAGGATGTATTACCTGATACTTGAGAAAAGAAGGAAAATCAAACCCTGTGAGCTAATTGTGCATGAGGTGTGCGAAACCGTTTGAATCAGAGCTGACTGCTGAAATCTTAAAGCATGAGGGTTAATTTTAGCAAGTTGTAGTAACTGCATGACTTTGGATTGGCAGTCTGTAAGTAAAACGTGGTCAGCCCCATGACTGTGCTGCTCTCAGGCAGCTGTAGGAATAAGGCAAGCACAACAATTGAAAAATACACTTCCCCTCAACTTGCCTAGCTGTAAAATGCGACTGAAATAATAGATTTCTTATAAAAGTCCTGGCTAAGTAAGAGGCAATGATTTTTAATATTGATATTATCATCTAAAACTGCACAAAATCTGTGACATCTGGGCTCTGAGCAGCTGAGGTTCTGACTTTTGTAGTCAGCTTGAAAAAAATCTGTTCAATGAACATTGTGCCATGAAATTTGAAGTTTCAACATAAGCTCTAATTAAAAGACATAAAAATCCTCTCGCCTATCTGAGGTTTCATTTTCATGGTTCCACAGGAGTAATTTAGAATAATTTTACTTTATAGACTGCATAATAAATAAAGCCAATCTCAAAATCTCAGAACAAAAGTGTGTGAGGTAAGTAGGTTATAAATCTGGAGAATCTAGTCTGCAAAAGCGATGGAATTTTCATGGCTTTAATGTGTGATTAAATTATTCTTAGCTGAAGAAAAAAATAATCATACAAGACAAACATCAAGCTGCATAAGTAATAGACTAAGGAGTGCCCCGTCCCAGCTGTATGTCATAAAACATAAAAACTGCAGCCGCTGCTCTTACAGCGGATGACATGAGCAGGGGAGAGGGCTGAGAAAATTTGTGGCATCCTCAGAAGTTTTAATCCCTCCATCTTCCACTGATGTGTTCAATACTGCGCACACCGGAAACTATCACTGGAGGGGTGTTAGCATTGGAATTGCAAGGATAATTTTGACTGTATAAACCTACTCCCAAATCAAATGGCATCTTCCAATGTGGTTTTCATTTAGAGAATTGTTTTAGTTTAGATGGAAACTAAGATATCTCAAGCTTCACCAGGGGGGGTTTAGGCTCGACATTAGGAAGAAGTTCTTCACTGAGAGGGTGATTGTTCACTGGAATGCGCTGCCCGGGAAGGTGGTGGAGTCACCATCCCTGGAGGTGTTCAAAGAGAATTTGGATGAGGCACTTAGTGCCATGGTGTAACTGACAAGTAGGAGTAGGTGTAGGTAGTAGGTGTAGGTGTTGGGCCATAGGTTGGACTCGATCTCAAAGGTCTCTTCCAACCTTAAATACTGTGATACTGTGTGATCTGTTATCAGATATTAAAGATCTTTAATTCCCTTTATTGGCAAGAGGAAGAAAAATTCCTGGGGAAAAAAAATCCCAAACCACAAAAAGAGTGAAGTCTTCCAGGCTTTAATGCAACAGTGATAAAGGATAATAACATGAAACTGTATCTTTAAATCCTGTCCACTTAAGTGTTCGACAAGCTGTTGCTACATGCTAGAAGAGGAAAATTCATCATTGCTCCTTACCTGATAAAACCAATAATTGCAGTGTTTTTCTTATGAATTAGTGTTTCTTTTAAGATATTCTAGAGTATCTGCAGTACTTTTTTCTCTGCATATATAATTTTTATAATTATTTCTGCTTCCATACGCACACCTGCATATGAACAAGGAAATTCAAATTTATAAAGAATAAAAAAGAGCAACCTTACGTCTGATACCTCAGTTGGCTGCAGTGATTGTACATTGTGCAAGAGCTCTGATTTCCAGCAAGAAAAAGTAATCTTTTAACACAACAGGAAAGTGTTAATTGGGAAGAGGACAACAGTTATGACTGAGGGCACAGACCTGCCCTCTCCAGTCCTGTGTGAGTTATATGGATTATGAGTCAAAGAGAAACAGGCTAAGTGCAGGTGTTTTGGGAGTGAGGAGGCAGCAGGCGGAATGGCTGATTTTAGCAAAATAAGTTTGGTGTCTCTTATATTTGCTGAAAACTTTGCAAATATGTAAATTTCCATCAAACTGAGAGGAGAATTTTGTGACAAGGGAATTCTTTATAGACATTCAAAGGACTTCCTCCAGTGGTTTTGAAACTTATCAAAACAGGAGGTGGCATCATCTATGTGAAGAAGGTGCATGTGAAAAGGCAGGACACACATTTCAGGTAAGTGACTGAGATCTGGGTGATAAATGGGAATGAACACCATGTCAACAAGGGTTTCCTAGCACTAATTTTACAGGTATTCTGAGATTATTTTCTCTTCATTGTCCTTGTGGAAATATATCCCCTTGAGAAAGTAGTTTAGCAGACGTGGATCAGATACTGCAGCCATCTTACACTACTAAAAAGCTTGTTGGTCACTCACCTATCATGGACTTACTGTTACTGTTACGTACAGTTCCCAGAAAGGACTTGGGGTTTTAATATTGGTTACGCTTTTATTTGACCCTAGTGTAGAGATACTCATCTTTTTCAAGTGACTCAGTTTCATGTTGCTTTTCTGAATGAGACAAAAATGGGCAAGAATTGAAGTTATGAGTAACGCCAGGTGATACACGAGTGATTAGACTGTGAATCAACGTACCCATTTTGTTAGAGCTATCTCTTAAGGTTTTAGCCTTGATTGGCACATTTTCTGTTTAAAAATAACTTAGAAAAAAATACAGTGCTCCTTATGGTCCAGGATGAAGTATGATGCTAAGCAAAATAGCAACAACAATTTGTTCAGACTGAAACAATTTGCTGTGATTTAGCCAGGAATGTGGAATCAACATGATGTGTAAAACTCTAAATAGGAAGCACCAGCGTTTCACAAGGATAATATTCCTGCTGGTTACACACACAACTGCCAGATCTTTTCTTAAAGTCAGATTCTAGATCAATCTTTTCTTAGCTACTTGTTAATGGCACGTATATTGTAGGTAAATATCACTCACAGTTGGGAGACCTTTGATATTTAGTCTATATGCCATGTGTGGAAATCCTGGCGGTGACAACTCATGCAATCAGCGTCTGTTAGGAAGCGTGGAGTTAGGTAGAAATTGAAAGCTTTTCAAGTAGCTACCTAATCTAAGCACTGCTGGGTCTTCCTATAGAATGTCCAGTTAACCCTCTGTCCAGCTGATTTTCTCCAGTCGTGGTGTTGGCAGCTGGATAAATCTCAAACAAGAGTCTCGAGCATTCAAAAATCTTTAAGGCCTAGGGTGGAAATCATCTGGACAGATATTGGAATGTGTGGACTGAGATGCACATGGCTAAAGGAGGTGGTAGGAATCATGGTTTAAATTTCTTTCCATTGGCTTTACGAAGCAATGAAGATGATTGGATCACATAGAGACATTCATACTGCAGAAGTCTAAGGTAATGTTAGACTTTCCTGCTCTTAATCATCACCTTTACTCACATGGCAACCATTGACTTCTGAACATCATTTGATAACTACTTTAAGCCATCTTGTAGTGAGATCATGAGATCATGAAAGTTTAGTAATTGCTTTAGAAGATACATGTTTTCCTTGGACAGAAATGACTGAAAGGGATTTCAGTCTGTTTCCTCCTAAATTTATCTTTCTGTATTAAAAAAATACAGAGAGGTGTGCACTTTCAGGTGCAACTTAAAAAAAAATGTATAAACAGACTGGAGTTCAGAGTTTCAGCAGGTGTCTATGGATTTTAAATGAAATCATTTTACTGGAAAAATACTGCTGCAATAAAAGGACAAAACAATGATTCAGAAGAACTATTAAAATTCAAAACTTCAGTAGAAAATATGTAGAGGTGTAAGTAAAGACAACTTTTGTAACTGATCAGTGTAGGCAAAACCAGTAAGAATGGTTTTTGAATAAGACAGTGAAGTAGTGGTTTTTGAAGCTGAATATAAACTGAAAACAAATTATCTGATGAATTAGGTAAGTGGTCATATCTCTACAAACGTGCAGTGGAACACACAGATATTGATAGTCAATGAGAGAAATACTACAATATATCACAAAATCAAGTCTCTAATGAACTCCAGCTTTTTGGTAGTCAACGACATAATGAATTTGATTCCCTGATTGAGTTTTAGAAGGCTTTGGTAAGTCTGTTTAGATGAACAAGATTAAAATAACAGTGAACAACGATTTTGTAGGAGAGAGAATCTCCCTGGTTGGAGGAGGGCTTGCCCGTTATTTATTGTGTACGAGGTTCATTCTTGTGCTTTCATTTCACGAGCAGGACATTAGGTGAACTTTATGAAGTGGAATATGTGCTGAAAAAAGACAAACTAAAGATCAAAGGGTTTATGAGTCCATTGTGGGAATATTTACTGTGGTTGTAGTGGAGATGCTTTGGTAAGGTTTAAGCTTCTTCCTCAGTTTTGCTCTGAATCCCTTTCTCCTGTTTTTGGCCTGCAGGGAGTTTTTGTCTGGTGAGTTAGTGATCTGCAGACTGTGAATGGATGGCAGAGTTCTGAACAGATATGATCTTCCCGTGTAACTGTACTGTAATGTTTATTTTCATTGATTTCCCACATAGTTTCCAGGACAGTCTGGCCTGTAATACAGGGCATGTAAGACATGTAGAAGTATTTATTATGATATATTTGAATATTTCTTTTGAAAGAATTTATTCCTCTAGAAAAGTGCTTTGTTGTATAAAACGCCTCTTTAATTATTTAGGTTGCTATCATGAATGTTCTCCTCAAAGTAAATACATTGGTGTCCAAGGGCGTGGCTGGGTATAAAAGATATATATAATGTATTTTGAATGGTTACAGTGTTCACGGAAACAGATTTGTTGGTTTGCAAGTTCTCTGTAGATTATAGTTGGTAGGTTTTTGATTTTGTTTGTTTCTTTAGTATCTAAAAAAATTAAGATTATATTGGAGGATTCCAGATAAAGTGCAACGAAACGATGCTTGTTACTGAAATAGTAATGGAAATCAATAAAAACAGATGATAAAGTTACAATCTATTTATGTGAGACACAACATAAATTTTGTCGTACAATTGCTAATAAAACCTATCTGCATTTATCTCCATATAAACAACTTCTTTCAGATTAGAAATATAAACCTTAGTTAGAAACTGATACGGCAATCCCTATTTAAAAAAAAAAAAACCAAACCAGAAAGACAGTAGCCCACCATCAAGTGCAGAAGTTAAAGAAATATTCCTCGATTGCTCAGAACAGCATTTCTTACCATTTCTGCTTCAGCATCTTTATATGCAATATAAAGGAGTTAAGTTTTAACCAATTCATGATGATAAAAGTGATGCTTTGACCCAATTTTGGACGCTTCAGCCTAGCAGGACAGATTCATTGTAAATAAACAGTCCCAGCAGCACCTGGCAAACCGGGACAAAACACCTACGGTGAATCCAAGTGAAGTGCCCACACTGAGGCACCACCCTCTTCCCAGGATGTGACGTTCCCTGGGATTATTGTTATGGTTTTATGTGCATGTTAAATAGTGTGAGAACCCAAAGGGCACGTTTGGACATCAGGCAGAGACCTTAATCAGTCAGGGATATGAACAGAGGGGACTTGATTATCAGAGCTGGGTTCTTGAAACACACTGGCTACAGCAATTAATAATCTTATGCACTGTTTGAAGGCTTTAACTTTAAATGAGGTTTGTCACCCACCCCCAGACATATGGATAACTCATGTACAGATTAAAAAAAATAAAAATCTCAATCACAGCAGGGGGAAAAATGCAGCAAATGAAAACCTGAATGCTGAAAGAGAAAAGTTATTTTCTTTCCCCTCCTCTCTAGAAGAAAGCTAGCCCTAGATAAGCAGTTTATAATAATTCCTGCTTTTCATTTCTGTTTGCTTCTTTTTCGGCTGCCTTAGAAAATTTGTACTGTGTGCTCTTTTGGTGGCACAATATTAGTCAGTGATACTGTGACCACTCAGGATGACACACAGCCACAGGAGCTTAGCGGTGCCATCAAAGGCACAAATGAGTTCACGTGTCCTTGGGTACAGGGTTGTCTTACAGCCAGGGTTCGGAGTGCTCACTCCTAAGCTACTGGGTAAACAGAGGGTGACGTTGTTCCCTCAGGGGTTTTTGCCTCACAGATGCCTGTAACAGAACTTTTCATTTTAGGTCAAGCAAAACGACATTTCTTACTTCAGCAATAAATCTTTTCCTCTCCCCCCTCCTCCAAGTTTTACATCTAACCTGATTTTTTGTATTGTTTTTGTTGTTCTCTCTCTACCATCACTGGTTTCCCCAATTTGGCAACCAACTCCAAAAAATTCAATTTTTCACCCAGCCTGACTCTAGAATATAAATTGGCGCTGGGCTTTAACCAAACATGGGTCTCTCAGTACGGCAGCCTTGGTGCCTGGTCAAAAGGGATCTCTCTTCTATGACTCCACAAGCCTGTGCATCCTTTGGTGCTACTGCAACAAGGGTGACAAGGTGTCAGGCCTGGTGGGAGCCGATTCTCACAGCTGACACCCGGTCGGCTAAAGGTTGCTGTTGCTTTAACCTGGCAGCAACTCTTCCTGGGGGCTGAGTTTGCCAGAGTTCACAAAACTGAGGACAAACAATGCTAGTTGGTTGGTTTTTTTCTTTTTCGCAAGGCGATGCCGGTGCTCAGAAAAAAGAGAGAGAAGGCAGCTGGGAGAGAAGACAAATGACAAGTGATAGGGGGCCCCTCGTAAAAGAGATTTTTTTGCCTTACTTATTTGCACATGCAAGTGAAATTCCGTGTTAAGTGGGATCAGAGAAGGACAAAATAAAATATCTCTTATATGTTGTGTAGGATAATTTCGAGATCTCAGGCTTAAACTGTATTTGCAAGCATTAGGTATTTATATATATATTATAATATTATTATTATTTATACATATTTCAGTGTTTATGCACATTCTCATTCCTGTAAGAACAGCGTGCTTGTTATTAACGAATGCAAAGGCTTCTCCTTCCTTCTGCAAGCCTCCATTGGCAACTGCCAGAAGTGGGATGTTGGCTTTAATGAATCAGGCAGTTGCTTGAACCCAGCTAATTTTGGGTCTCTCTTGATGATAACAGTCAGGGTGACTGTGTACGAAACAGCTTTGGTCATTATTAACTTTGGATGTTTCTGACTTTGCTGTATGTTGATGAGAAATATAACACTATCTCTGGGGAAAAAATTCTGTAACTACGATCCCGTTCCAAGAAACGTGGAGAAAAAAAAAAAAAAAAAGGATGATATTCTGTACAAAATATGCCTTAGCACCTTAGGCATTGCAAGGATCACCAGCCAACGTGCTAAGGAATCGCATAGCAACCGTCACTAGGGAGAATGTCAAAACTCCGAGACATACAAAAAGAAAAAAAGACAGGCAACTGGGGGAAGTTCCACCTTCTCATAGATCTCTGTAAAATACTTTAATTCCCATTTCTGGCAGATAAAATATAGTTAAACTGCATGGAACCTAACAATGTAATAAATGGGGAAAAGAAAGTTTATTAAAAAATATAATTTACGGCATTTTGCAGAGCGGGTGTAAACTTTATAAAGGGAAAAAGTGAAGACGTATTTTGCTAGTATAATGCAAAAAATGTGCTGGTTGTCTTCAATAACACGTTTATTTTCTGAATTCTAGATCTTCTTTTGCACCTCAGGACTCCAAACAAAGACCATGAACCATCAGTTCCTTATTAATTACTACTGTACAGTGCATGTATTGTTCAAAATCGGTATCGGAAAGCGATTTTTTCAAAGAGCTCACAGCATTTGATGTTCTCCTTTCAGTCCTGACTCAGGGGATAACATGAAAAGATCTCAGCTTTTACTTTTAAAATTGTTTCTAAACAAGTACCAATTGTGTGCAGTCACAGCATCCTAATGGAGAAAGCAACCCATATGCACAACACAGATGAAAAAATATGAAAATATATGTGAACTTCTTAACTATACATCCAGTTTTCTTCTTGCTTTTTCTTTCCTTTGCCCATCAGTTATGCATTTGGCTGCACTGCAGTCTTTTTTCAGGGAGAGTTACACCTTCTTCTCAAATCTGATTTCTCACCTGTCTCTCTCCAATTTGCCCGTAATTCTTTAGGTAGGGTCACCTCAGAGAATTGGGAAGTAGGACCTCAAGTTCTGTTAGACCAAACGGGAACTCAGTGGTCTTAGAAATCTTTTTGAACTTAATTGATTTGATGATTGCATGATTCTTCATCCTTGAAACCATATTCCTACCCATAACTGAAAAATGTCTCTTCATGACCATTTTCCAGTTGTGCCCTTTTGCGTAAGGACGTGCAACTGTGTTGTCAGTAGATCACAATGATCAGTACGAAGCCTTGATTCATATAATGATGGTTTTTTTTCTTAATGAGCTGGAAAGCTCTCTGTTCCTGCAGTTTCTTCTTGACAAATCCATTTCACTCAGAACACAGGATTCTTGGATTCTTGCATTACTATTTTCTGAGCAATAATTAACTGCATGACAGGTTAAAGTCGGGAGCTTTTCTTTAGGCATTAAGGTATCCAGAGCAGGTGTTTTAACCTTGCTTCATCACTCCAGCATGAAAAGATCTAAAAACTGGGAGCATTTCTCATTTCTCAACTCTGAGAATATTTTCCTCTAATGCTGCTGAAGAAAAATGTGGACATATTGAAACTGTGTTAGGCATTTTCTTCTTCATTCAATTCTTATCCTGTAAGCACTTGCCAATCTCTTGCATCATTGTCTATGGAACTTTGACACTATGTTATTTAGCTGTGCTAAATATTTTATGATAAATAAATTAGGATAGAAAGGATCAATAGGACTCATTGGGAAATTTTTAACTCTTCCTTTAATTTTGTTGATCTGCTGGAAGCAAGGTGTGTGGAAAAAGACATATTTTTTAAAAAGAAGATGTAGAAAAAAGAAATAACCCACACCAAACCCCAAAGAACATTCCTTCCACAAAACCCCAAACAAACAAACAAACAGCCAAAAAGGAAGGAAACAAAAGAGAATGAAGAAATTGCTGGAATAACCAATGTGAACAAGGGAAGAAATATTAGGAAAATTTTGCTTTTTAAAATTTGTAAATTTAGACTAAAATTAATAAAATATAATCAGGAAAAAGTCAACGCCAAAAATATGTTTCTCAGTAGATATTTTGATATTTCTTGAGACAGTTCTCAACAAATATAGAAATAAAATAAAATCTATCAGATTCCTTTCTTTTTAGTGTATCACTTCCCTAATGCAAAATACTCCTTTTCATAATAAAATTTTTTTATCCTTTGCATCCTCCACACTCACAGGAGAAAAGGTACAAAACAATTTTCCAAAGCTTACTTTCTGTACGTGTATATGTTCATTAGTATTTTGTAAGTGAATTATCCAATTCAGGAGATAAAACCCCCCAAACAAACCAATCCAAACAACCTAACGCTCCCAAATCAGGTTTTGGATGTGAGACAGCTTTTAAATAAACGTACAGATCAGAGTAGTAAACAAGCAGTCTTGCCACGTTTGAGATATGCAAAATTATTCAAGTTGGAGTGAATGTTCTCACTTTTTGTTACGGCTCTGACGTGTGGATGGTCCTGGGAAGGCAAAAGAGAACAGTCCAGGAACAGTCCAGGCAGCATTTGGTCAATTTGGGTAACTCACTGGAAATGGAAATCACTGGAACAAAAAGGAAACTCAATAATTTTATGGCCATTAGCACCACAGACGAAGTCTGTAAGGACAGTAATAAAACATCACACTTCAGGGCATAAACTAATTGCCCAGTAGGTCAGGAAATTATGCGTTCCTCTCATGTTACAGAAATTATTAGACATTCTCTGAGTTTTTGCCTCATTTCCTGAAACAAAGGAAAACCAAGAATAACATTGGACCGAACCTCCAATGCTGTATACAACAATGAGGAAACCCAGCACTCTAGGAGATAATTGTTGCACTAATATAGACTTCATTTTGCTGGGTAAGTCCATTACTTAATACATAACATCTCTCCACTGTATCATATTCCTAAGTAGCTTAAATGAAAACTCTGCCTGAAAAAAACCTAAGACATCAGAAGAGCTGAGGAATAATATTTCAGGGTTGGCTGATGGATATTTAACTATACAATTGACTCTTTTTTCCATTCATTACCTTTGGTGGTTAAAATCAGAGATAGTGAATTGACACCGGCTTTTCAGGTTGAAGCTGTTTTGACAGTTAACTGGGGAAAGAGAAGGGCATGTCAGTGTGGATCCCAGTCTCTACACAGAAATACATATTTGAGTCTGTTTCTTATTTTTCTCTCTTAAAAGGCACAGAAAAAAAAAGGAAAAACAAACCCAAAAGAAAGGAGAAAGCATCTTGCCTTAACACTGGGATGCTTCTATTTCATTGTTTGCCTACAGGGTTGCCCTGAATCCTTGATCCCTTTCCATCAGAATACAAGCAGGAATCATCTTTTCTTCAAAGGATGAAGTTTGACCACTTATGGGTAAAAATAAAGAAATAATAAAAAAAAAATGTAAAGACCTCTCCTAGCTTGAAATGTCTTTACTGGGAAAAAACGCCATTTGGGGGAGATTTGCAAGGACACATGTAAGTAGTGGTTATCAGGAGCTGGGAGGGTCTGTGAGAGAAAGGTCAAGTCTATACATATCCTAAGCATTTGCTACTTGCTGTTGCCAGGCAAAGGTCAGCAGGCTAAACGAACCTTATGTCCAACCCCATGTGGTAGTTTTTGTGTTCTTATCGGAACTCCTGTCGTGCTGAGCAGAGCAGAGCAGCTACACCTGACATTTTTTCCTTTACGGCCTTTTAAGCTCCTAAGTCCGATTGGTACGGCATCCTCGGGAGTGGGGAGACACGGGGCCGGGGAGAGAAGGGGGTAGCTAACTCAGGAAAAGGGTGTCTCTCCCACACGGGCTCCGAGCCTCCTGCAGGACTATTTCTCTCCACCTCTCCCCTCAGCGACAAAAATCCAAGGTGACAATCTGATTCTTAGCCTTCAGAATCAGTGATTTTGGTAAAAACCCCACCTTTCTTTGTTAATGAAACATTGAAATCTAAGAGTTTAATCACACATCAGGACACTCAAAGTTAAGGTTGCCACAGCAACGCTACAATAAAGATTTTTGCACATAGCAGTTAGCAAAACGCTCAGTTTAGTTAAAAATTGTCTCAATTATCTGACAGTTTTTATCCTCCCAAATTCCGTTGTCTCCTCCACCCCCTCTGAATTGTCGATCAAATGAAGAGGACAAAAGCTGTGGTGGCAGAGTCGGGCACCGTGCTGCTGCGTGAAGGGTCTGAGTCTGGGTCACGGTGACAGAGGCCAATGCAAGGCATACAGTGTGCTTTCTACCTGGACAGGGTTCTAAAATCATCCTGAATTGGCAGAAAGAAAAGTTTTGTTAGAGTTGAGCTGGAAAAAAAGAAACCCAAGCTCTATCCTACTTTCTGCCGCTGTGAAGGATATTTTCAGTAATCAGCGTCCATAATGCAGAAGTAGGGATGTTTTGGTGTCAGAGTGGACAAGTGCTGGGGAATTTTGCAGAGAGAAAGGTGGAACAACTTCTGTGGAAGCAGCTTTGTAATCTTAAGTGGTAAGGAAATTCGCAGAACAGAGTGACCTGAGGGAACTGAGGTCTCTCAAAAGAGAAAGAAATAGGAGCAGAATGATACCACGGCACTCAAGTTTTATAAGCAAAGTGCTCTGCGATCCTCAAAGGGAAATCGTTAGCGAAATGTCTCATTAGCATGGCAAGGTGGTTTTCCCTTGGCTTCCTGCAAGGCATGTGTCACTTCATGTCCTCCCTCACCTCCGCAGCCTCCCTTAACTTGGGCGGTGCGCGCAACGCTTCCCTGTCCCTTGGTGAATTGCTGGTGTCCCATGCCAGTGGCAGCAAATTAGCACTTGGCTCAGTCCTGACGTCGTTAGAGCAGCAAGACACTGCAGTGCTGGGCTGTTCAACAGCCCTCCAGCATTCACCCTCCCCCTCCCATTTTCCAGTGCGAGGTCAGAGCCTCCTGCTCTGTAGGCAGCAGGAACGATGGCAGAGAAGCCCTTTAAAAGACCGCAAGAGAAGCAGATTTGACGTGGACTCATGGGGAGGGAGCCAACAGAAATGAGAAGAGGCAGCCAAAGGTCGCTCTGGCCTGCCAGCTGTAAAAACAATCCGAGTGACACGGCAATAAAATCCAGGCTTGGGAGCAACCTCCTCCAGCTCCTAATGGTGTATTCCCTTACCCCTCCCCGCTCCCGCCTGCTGCCTGCATCGCGCCAGCGTGGGAGACGTAAGGCAGCCGGCAGGAGGCATGAGGCCGGGAGCAGGGGTTGCACAGGGGGAGAGGAAGCTCTGTCTGGCAAAGGCCAATGATGATGGGGGGCAGCCACCGCGGGCCATCGAGATCGAGCTTTTTAAGTACATTTCAGCATAGCACGTTTGCTCTTAAGAAATCTAATATCCTTTGGGTCAGTGCAGGCCAACTGTTAGATATAAAGAATTCATAGCACTTGCAATCCCCACATGAACCATTTTCAATTCTTCATGTTTCTGAAAAACCATTGTGTCGATCTATCAGCAGCGGCTGAGCTGCATAACGAGGGCCGTCTCCTGCCTTAATGCCAAACTGTAAATATTGCATTGCAGCAAGCAGCAGTAGATAATGCATAATAAAGAGCTGTGTTTGTTATGTGATGTGCTATCCAGAGCCCTTGAAAACAATGCATCAGCTTTAAGAAAACAGAGAGAGAGAGATGTTTTCTTTAGAAAAAGAAAATAACCTTTGTGCTGGATGTAGAAGTGAAATAATCATTTACAATTCTGAAAAATAGATGACACGGTCAGAAACATGAAGACAAGGATAAAAGACCAATTTTGATCTGATGAAACACTGGACTCATCCATATAAATCTACTTAGACACCAGCAGAGCTCTAAGCAGAGCTGAATTTTCATGCTGCAAAGATAGATGTTTTTATGTAGTCTCCTCGTTCTTTTTTAATGGCACAGGAATTCTGGTCTCAGCACATGATTAAACATGATGAAAAGAAATACTGGTTGAGCCAATAGCAATCAAGTGTTAGTTTCATGATTTTCATAGTTAATTTTTACTGTTCTCATCAGTAATGCATTTTTCCTCTCTCAAAAGGCAAGGTATGGCACTTTAAAGGCTGTCTATCATCTTGCAGTGTAAGGAATTACTTTTGCATTGTAGGAATTACTGAACCAGTGTTTGGCAGAGGCTGACAAAATCACATCACTGCAGTGTGAAGAATCTGATTCATGCATCTTCATCCAAGAATTTTAACACTGTGGGCCAAAACGAAGGGCAGTTTGATCTCTTTTAAATGCGCATCATGTTAGAGTGTTTGTGACAGAAACCAAGCTAACGGTCAGCATTGAAGTTTCTCACTACTGACCAGATGTGGTGTTGTGGGTCCTCACGTGAACCCCACCTGGTTCCCCAGTGCTTTCTTAGGAATCCCTTTCCTGCACGGCGCTTAGCAACTCAGATGAGACCGAGTGCTGACAATTTGCTGAGTAGCATCGGATTTCTCTGTGAAGCGGCGGGAACCGATGGTACTCTGCATCGCTCAGGACTCAGTCCTGAAGAAGCCACTAGTTTTACAATTCAGTCCACTAAGAAAGAGGCTGAAAAACCATTTCAGACAGGTCAGCACACAGTCTACACAGAAATATCTCTTACTCATATCAAAGCAACGACCTAGATGCCAAAGGCTCTGTAATATGTATTTTTTCAGAGGCTATCATAATGCTATTTCCAGGTGTTTATTCGCTTGTTTATTCCAGGAGAATAAGAATTTGGTAGGTAGGTCAATCCTCCAAAATTTTCTCAATTAACTTTGCATTGAAGAAAAAGGACTGTACTAACCCAGTTCAATCCCAGGAAAATCCAAAAAGTCCAATAGTACCTAAATCTCTGAAACATTTGTACTCAGTCTAGGATTTGTCTCGTCTAAATTTAAATGATAGTAGAATGGTGACATTTTCAACGTGTCTGAAAAATTTTTTAGGCATTTACTTCTATACTTAAAATGATTCTGTCCATTGACCATTGCTGTGAGTGGAAGGCTTACACAAGCTCACATAAGATGTTAGAGGTAAAATAGGCCTTAAAATTGCTAAATGTCCCTAGAAGTTGATGAGTTCTGTTTGAAGTAATGGCAAACATTCATCTGGGAAACTGCACATCATTTGGATGACTGAAGGTCAGCTTCAATATTAAAACAGAAGACAGCTCACTGCTGGATTCTAAGAAAATGCTGAAGTTTTGTGCTCAAAACATAGGGTTAAAAGCCAGGAAATCTTTGTTTTTATTATCAGTTCAGCTAATGACTCCCAGGGTGGCCACAAGAGTTTAATACATCTTTCTCTGTCTTTGTTTGTATACCTGATATTTATTGTAGTGCACTGCCAATATGGGAAATAATAAAAATGCAGGGTAAATTTGCTTTCCCTTGTATATTTGTCAGAAAAAAACTAAATCTGTTTTGTCAAAGTCAAAATTGAAAAAAAATAAAAGCAATGGTAAAAGGTGTTATGTAAGAAATATTTTAATTTAGCTATTTCACGTATCAGAAAAAAATTACATTTCATTTGAGGGGAAAAAAAAGCACAGAATGAAACCTTTTTTGAGAAATAATTTTTGATGAAAACAAGAGCTTGTCAGTTAATTGATGAAATTGTTTGAATCCCAGCATCATTTCTAGTGGGTATCCATTTCTGAATTTCATCCAATTATTTTTTACTGTGACATTGGTTTTACCTTTCAATATTGCTCTGCCTGGGAGGAATGAAAGAATTCTTACTATGTAAATAATCTATTGAAAAGGTATATTTATCCAGTGATAAAACATGGATTAAGCATTGATTATTAGCTAAAAATTTTGTGAGGCAATGCTGTTTAACGTTTAGCATGTACAGACACAAAAGTCATGGCTGACAGTAAGACAGACATAAAACTAAATGTGTTTGTAACACAAGTGGAGAAACTATTGCCTCCAAAACACCTTGTGTCAGAAAATACCCGGGTGTATAACTGATATAGTCCATAATACTGGGTTTCAGTTTAGATTTGCAGAGAAAACTGAGTACAACTATGCATCAAACCACTTTTTTGTCAATAGACCCTGGAAACCTCATGCGTCTTCCAGTCTTTCCAAAGGGAAGGCTAATAGAGGAAGAAAAAGATGTTCCTCTGCTGTCAGAACGTATCAGGCTTCTTTTCCATCCTGTAAAGTGGAACCTGTGGCTCGAGGAGCTCTGATTGTCATATTGGGCAATGGGGCAATGGCTGGTGGTTTCACAAGGCATTTCTATGAACGTCTCCAGTGAGCTGTGAGATAGCGGGAGTTTATCTCCGGGCTGCTAGCCCGACTCCAAGCAACAGTTGAGGTTAGAGGCCTGTAAAATATTTAAATTGCCTTTTTCATCTCTAGAATATGAAGGGAAGTCGCTGCACACGCTGGAGAATGAGTGCTACTTGGTGTCTACTGTTACCGTCTCATGAGTTTCTAGATCAGTAGATTTCTCACATTTAGGGAAATCGTTGCTTACAGAACGTGATTTCCTTTCCTGCTCTCTAACCTAAGAATATTTTATTAACTGAAATTGAGCGTTTGCCAAGGTCTCAGACCTTCAGATCCAGAATTTAATGTAGATGGTGTTTTACCCTCATATTTTACATAAGAAAAGTTCCCAAGGTGAATATTAAAATAAATAATGATGCACGTGAAAAGTAAAGAGACATGCTGATGCACCCTTCCTACCCATTTCAGTAGTCAGACAACCTATCTCCACCCCTAAACAAAGCACACAGATCACGTTGGAAAAGAAATGCAAAAGAGTGTGGGGTCAGTCAGTGAATGGACCTCTGAAAGAGAGTGTTGGAACTTTTTGCTTAGAAGTGTCTGGCCCAGCATTCAGAATTCCTGATTATGAGTCTACAGCTTCTTCAGAGCCACCTAAGGTATTGAAGTAGTGTCAGGCTTTGTGGAGATGGCAACTGAGTGTGGTACCAGCCAAGAATGATGTTTTAAAAGTCAGAGTGTTGTAGTGCTGACACGAGAACTTCTGTCAATGACAAATCTGTTCCTGTTTTCAAGTTGTAGATTGGGTGGGTGCAGAGCTAAATGGTAATTGTTATGACTTTATAAGTGAAATTGTTTATAGGGTTGACCTGATCTAGGAGTATTTTCCTAGGAGGCAAGAGGCGACAGCTGGATTTTCTTGTGTTAGGTGAGGCACAAAAAGCATTTCTCCTATACTATCCGTTATCCAAACAGGACCAAAGTAGAAGAAAACACGCACAGGTGGGCAACGATGCAACCAGATGCAACCAGAGTGCCTAAGAAAACTTGGAGACTAGCTTTAGATTTCTTGAGTTTTCTTCTGAGTCCCCAATCGCAAAATTTTGGTAGTCCTCAAAAATTTTGGTAGTCCTCAAAAAATATAGGTAGTCCTCAAAAAATATATTCCATGGGTGGATCTAGAGAAAAGCAGACCAGTCAACACAGGAGAAACAGCACTTAGCAGTTTGAGCCATCCCTGTGTGTGATGTGGGGGAAGCAGGGATATTGCTCAATGATTTAGAATTCCTGTATTATAATGGAATAACATGATCATTCAACGTGGCAAGAAAAAAGCTGATTTTTATGGTCAAAACAAGACCCCACATAAAATCGTGACATACCCATTTAACATTGTTTTTTGCGTCTGCTCTGGATTTTGGGACTGGTGCTGTTTATGCATTTTCAAAAACATCTTGAATTAATATTCAGTGTTTACTAAGCCCGTTGGATTTCCTGGTATAATTTGCATTAGCTCATAGCAGCAGGGGCCTCGGGAGAGCCAGTACCAAAGAATTAAATAGTAAAACAGATGCTTTGATCTGCTAAAAAGTAGTCTCCTTCACCTCTACTGTATGATCATGTGTGAAAAGAAGGGAAAACAAATAAGTCACATCCATACTTTATTCCATTACTAAATAAAACAATGTAGTTCTTGTTAAGAGAATTCTTTAATGGCAGAGTATGTGAATATCGGTGTTTACTGAGTACTTGACAGTTTTCCATGATGCAACCTTCAGCCTCACCACGCTCGTTACTGAGGGCGTCTGAACCCTTTCAGCTAAGCCAAATATCCAGCAAAAAAGGATGGGTTTGCAACATTAAAAGGTGCTTTGGGAGATGTGAGATTCAAGCTTATCTGAGAAAGAAATCTTTTTTAGTAGCCTTTTTTATGACCTTGGAGAAGTTATTTAATCTGCTTGTGCCTGGTTTTTGTCTAGTAAATGTCTTGTTTGTTTACAGGCTAGATTGCTGCAGGGAAGATTGGGAGCTGTTATGTAAACTTGTGTCTGTCCAGCAAACGTTAGGATGGGCCAGTTCTGCCTTTTAGAGTCTTTTCTTTTGCAAATAGATTATGAATGTTGACCGATCAGTCATTAACCTAAAAATCCAAAAGAAACAACATTCATATTTAATATTTCACATCGCCCTTGTATCTATCACCTGCCTTCTGGAAGTAGGATTGGTGAGGGAGAGGTTTCATGAATCATCACGCCGTGAAGCTGTATGGACTCAACGGACCCTGTATGGTGGATCAGTGTGAGTTTTCAACATCAGTCCCAAATATCTGAAGAACAACAAAGTTATCCATCTTCAATTCACTTTATTTAAGGAAATTATTGAAAGCCATGACCTCAGAGGGGCAGCCTGTGTTATTGACAAAGCTCTATTTCCTGTCATCAGAAAGCTAGAGATGCCTCACACACGTACTTTGAATCTTTAACCTGGACTAGGTCTTCCACCAACGTCTCCACCAAGAAAAATTACAAAATGTCTATAATACTTCAAAACCATTAATATATAGTTTGGGTAATCTGAATATCTTTCCTAGTTAAGTGAAACTCTGAAAACTTTTCACTGGACAAGTTTAGGTTAGATGGCATTGCAAAGCGACTTTATACTTTCCTTTAATGAAAATAAGTTTTCTTTAGGGTAAGCAGCTTTGAAATTTGTGTGATATTAGTTTAAGAGTGATATGCAAGTTAGATGAATAATGAAAGACATTGTCAAATGTATTTAAAAATACTGAGAAATTAATCAAATAAATTATTCTATCAATATTACAGTAGCGATGTGTGTAGGTATTTTTGCCACCAGAGGTATCTGACAGCCTCTGGGGTAATCATATTTTTTATTGTTAAATAATTAATGAAGCTTTCATGCCTGTGGCCTTATGGAATGCTACATAACAGTTTTATATAAAGATCTCATTGTGATTCACGAAGATTAAGCATCAAAAAGTCTCTATGAAGAAAGGAGGCTCTACAGTACGGTTGTACTGTTCCGAATTGTATACAACTGTAAATATAAATCCAACACTCACTCAAGTGAACTTGAACTTTTACTTCTTGTCCTTCAGGGGCTTAAATATCAAACTCTCAATTCTTGTAATTTGTGGAGGAACCCCTAACACTCAAAAAACCCACAAACCACATAGAAAGAAATTGAGTAAGAAAGAAATTAAGTCTCAAAACCAAAGAGCCCAAATAATTTTCAGTTGTCTAATTCACCACCACTCATCTTTTCTGTGAGACCTGAATTCACAAAAAGCTTTCCTTTTTCAGCACTGTACCAAGTTGGAAAACCATTGAGGAGGGGCTTCCTCTGAGATAGCCTTGTGATAGGCATTTAAACATATGGAGAGTGCCTTTCATCTAAGTTTCTAGAGAGTTGGAAACCTCTGGTTTGTTTAATACACGTTGCAGTTTTTGATGACCAGTACCGTGTGTGAGTTTTATGATTCTTCTTTAATCTATATTAAAACTGGGAGTTAACTTATGGTAGAGTGGAGCTGAAAACAGAAATTTGAGTTTACAATAACGAGTCTGGTTTTCCCATGGTTTATAGAAGGATGAAACTGTTCATTCTCTCAAGTGTTGAGTATACTTACGGCAACTTCTGAGGACAGTTTATGTCACCCGCGTGTCACACCCCTCCTGACTGCGGGAGGGATTGCAGTGAGACTCTCTGGCTTGAAAATAAGCAGATGCCCATTTCACTAAAGGCTTAAACCGAAGCAGGGATCTGAAATGACTCGTCTGAGATAACAGGCATCTGCAGACGAGGCATTCCCAATGGTGTGTTTCAACTACCAAGTTGGTTTTACTCTTTTCCTTTCTTTTTCTGTTTGAGAAATAAAATGAAAGTGCCACCAGCCTGCCAACACTGTCTGAGCAGACCTAGGGAGGAAGAACACCGCTTTTATATGCATGTATTCCAGGCTCACTAGCATCTTGCCCTCAGCTTTTTCTGTTGTATGACAAGCATGATCAAATACACAGTAACCAAGCAAAACAATACCCAGAAAATCCTGCCACACAGCCCATGGAAAGAACCTGTCTGAACGCAACAGGAAAGCAATGTGTGCAACATGCTGCTCCTGGACGCAGAGGTTTCAATTCTGATCTGGGCAGTCAAGTTGGGAATTGTGTTTGTGATAATAATGGCATCAGGCAGAGGGAAACTATTTTTAAAAGAACTGCCTGCAGGCCAAAGGGTAGCCCCTAAGGGGAAAAATAATCAGCTCTGCCTTCTTTACATTTAAGCCTACAGCACTGTCAGGGTCTGACAGCACCGGCCAGCATTCATTTCACAAAAGCAGAGAGAAGTGAAAAACAGGAGAAAGCTAAATATGCATCAGATGGACAAACATCCCTGATTCTAGAGTTAACCTTTGCATGGTAGAACTAAGGGCCAGCACAAAAGAGATGGATGCAGAACCCGCTTCCCTTGCACACATGCAATACTAGAAAACATCAGTTCCAAAGATGAATGTTTCTGTGAAAATTTCGGTTTAAATAACATCAAACCAACGCAAGGAAAAGCCTGCAGCCTAGTTTTTAAACTGAGAACACAATCCCCCAAAATTTTCCTCTTGTTTTGAAAATTCCCAAAAGAAGTAGAAGGTAGAATTCATCTCCTGTAACTTCAGACTGCTGTGTCCGAGTTAGCCAGTGAGACTATTATTACAGTCAAAAGAGAGACATAGGCAAACAGGAATTCAGAGATTCACAGGACTGGAGGATAATTCAGATTGGAAGGGACCTCAGAAGGTCCTCTTGTCCAGCCTCCTGCCCAGAGCTTTCCTAGGATGCTTGTAGTCTTTCCCTAAATTCATGTCTAAAGGGCTGAGGTACTTTGGTTCAGGTAGCTGCTGATTCCTAGAAAGCCAGGGAAACTGAATCCAGGATGGCTATCTGCATCACGGACACCTAAATGAGGCACAATTAGTCTCACCTCCAGTGCTCATTCATGTGGTGTTTCTGCAGTTGCAGAGCTCAGAGCAGGAAGAAGGAATTCTGCAGAAATAACTCAGCCTGCCTAAAGGTAAAGGAACACAGTAGAAAGCAGGAGCACACTGTAGGCAAAGGAAGAGGTTGCTGCATGTGAAATTTTCTGTGATCACAATTTAGTAACTGCAAATAGATAATGGTGAGTCCCCTTAATGCTGAAATGCAGCATCCCAGATTTTCTGCGCTAGCAAAGCATCTCCAACGATCTTTAATACGAGTTCAAGCAAATTCTTGCGCTTTGGACTCTCATTCTCTAAAGGTTGGTTTGAAATGCTTACAAAGGTCAACTTGGTTGGATTAAAGATGTGATTTTTATAGGGTTGCTGGGAATCCCGAAGCGGGTCCCAATGGCAATCTAATGTGCCAATAAAGCAATTGCTATTCATAAGTGGCCCATTAAGATGGCATGCTTAGTATAAAATTCTGCTCTTTATACCTCTAAGTTGCTTTATTGTGACAGCTTGGCATTTTGCGTTGGTTAACAGCTACAAAAAAGAACAGTATATTTTGAATAGAGTACCTGAGACACAAAGATCTAACCTGTGTTTGCTTCTAAACTCTTCTACAATTATGAAACCGTACTGAGTGTAGAACCATAATTACTTTCCTCAGAAATTATGAGTCCAAATATATTGATTTAAGATACTGATGATATTTACAGGAACTGGTCTAGCAAGGGACATGGTAACAGAGTAGACTCTTGATGTTAATATTACAAGTTATTTCTTCTACTGACTTTTAGATGACTGCATGCATTGACACCAGTCACTGAAGAAATTTTATCACTCGAATAGTTAAAGAAAAATGGATAAACAGGCGGGTAGCACGCCAAAAGCAAATGCCCAAACACTAACCACAAGGAGAAGAAATAGGGGATCATTTCTTAGCCAATTAATATCTGCTTAGAAGCTTATGCCCTGGTGTGCACATGTAACTCTATTTAGTGTTAATGAAAGCTATGTGCATGCTACAGAGAAGGCTAGACTTCTTAAAACGGATTGTTCAAATTGCTTCATACAGATACAGGTCAAAGTTTAATCATTCCATTTGGCTTCCTCTGCATTAGGAAAAAAAAAAAGCAGATATTAACAATTCACAGTACTTAACTGCAAAAGCTGAAACGACAAGTATTATTCATACTAGATTTTGTCAAGTTTTCAGGCTATCAATGTTCTTTATTTCCCAATAAAAAGAAAACTGTGTCGGGTTACTATGATGAAAGATTGAAGTTGCTTGCACAAGTGTAAAAAGATCTCATAATTTGGAGAGTCTTTTGTCATTACACGGGATTTTGAATCTTGCAGTGGTTAAGCAAACAGAAAAAATGGGAACTGAAACAGAGGGCCTAAAGGCTTCAGTGATGCATAAGCAATAGGAGATTAGTTCTGTTTTTCTGGATTTGAGTGGCTCTACAAGGCAGATGCAGAGTTAAATAAACTCACATAGTGCTTGTAAATGGATATCAACAGCCTATTCACCACCACAGACACAAAAGTAAATCCATCAAAGCATTCTTCACTAGATTTTATTCCCATTCACATATGTAAATCTTGTTTTCTATACTCAAATGTAAAGCATTAACTGTACGCGAGTGGCAGGAATAGAGGACTCAGTTTTCTTTTGGCCTTCATCTTATGAGGTTATTTACATTTGGACTTGACGTTTGAAATGCCACCTAATCAAATCAATTGATAATCAAGGCTTGTAGTTCTAGTTTCACTCGGCATAAATGACCAAAGCAAAATGCAGGGAAGTAAAAACAGGAGTAACCAATCATATCCTAATGTAAACACCTTATAGTGGTCAAATGAATTGCACTTCGAAATTATTATGTTGAGAGTAAGAAAAGTCTAGATAGGAAGACAGGGACACATACAGCCTTCACTTAGGATTTGGTTTAGTTGCCTACACCCAGGAATGCGGGTTGTATGAAATGCCGTAGGGTATCCGGAACATCTATGCTGACCCGGAAGAATAATGCAAGAGCAATGGGAGAATCACATCTTTGGGGAAGGGCAGATGGATGTCAGATCCTAGGTGATCTGGAATGGCATCAGATATCTATTTTTCAGTAAACAACTAGAATCCTCAAACATCCATATTTTAGAGTAAACATTTGGAATGTACATTTTCAAAATGTGGGCATCTCCATGACAGCAGTAGGTCTATGATCTTTTATAGCAATTGGAAATCTATGACCTGACTTGTTTATTCACACATGGGCACAGAGAGATGTATGAAAAGCCCTAGATTATCCTGTTCTATTTCTCCAGCCACTGGCTCAGGAGGATGTGGTTGTTGCATATGCTCAATGGCACAGCTGTCAACACCAGCTAATGTTTCGGGCTCCTTAGTTCAAATTAAAAATTGGGTATCTTGGTGAGTGGAATCTCTAGTCAATACACCTACTGATATCTTTGAAAACTCAGTCAACCTATAATGCCTCATTTATGACAAGAAAAACCCCATCACCACAACAAAACAACAAATCATCACATTGATGACTATTGATTAGAGGTGCATAGGCAATGATACCCTCAAACACCTCATTTAACATGTAAACACCTCAATGTAGACACCTACATTAATGTATCTTAGCTGTGTTCTTTTTCCTCTCACTCAAATTAAATGAAGCGAATCTAGAACAAGCGATGTTTGAGATGTCTTACTTTGTATTGTGTTAGACTATCCATCTCCTGGGCACACATGCCACGTGCCTCTAAAGACCCACTGAAGATCATTTGTTACTTCTAGATTTTTGGTTTTGCTTTTGCCAGTTACTCACTGCTTGCAGAAGTTGTGTCAGAGCCATGATCGGATTAGCTGAGCACTGAAACAACTCCTCAAAATCAAGAATAACTTTGGCTGGTATTATTAAGAATCACACAACACTGAGAAATGACACTTCCTTGCACACTTAGCAAGGTCACAGTTAGAACATGGAACAGTGATAGCCTGAACGGACAGGGAGAGGGAAAAAATGGTGTTTTGGTTGGTCTACTTGTTGGTTGTTTTGGTTTTTTCCTTCCTGGAAGTGTTAATGGTGATGGTTGTGAATTAACATTAGGTAGATTTCAGAAAAATCTGGTGACTGGAATTAGGAGGTCTCTAACTTCACGACAGGGATGCGACTGCAGAAAATAAGTGGACAGGGCATAGTCTTGGATTGTTCTAGTGATGCCATAATTTTGTGCAGGAGGAGGGACCATGGTTTGGCATGGCAGGGGGAGGCAGGAAAAGCTGAGGGATACTCATAATACCCATGGCATGTTCTCAATGTTCGCTTCTGGTTTTCCTGCTGTCACGTGTTCCTCACGGCTGCTGGAGAGTAGAAACAGGAGGAAAAGAGGCGGTTGCCTCCTCTGAGGACTTTCAGTTTCCCTGGTTTCATTCTTCCAGTCATGACTTGTGAGTTTTTGTCCCTGCACTCTGTTTGAACAGTTGTCTCAGACCTGAGCTATGTAAACCAGCATGCTAAAATAGTCAAAGTTCTTCAAGTGAGCTCAGAGAACTCTGCTAGAGACAACAGACATGTTCGACAATTGTACCAAACAAAAATGTTTTTCCATACATCAAGGTTTGAGCTGATAGTTCTGCTGTTCACAAAAAGACACCTATTTTCAGCCGTATTTTACCTCCATGCAAATATGTATTTTCAACTAGGAAAGGCAGGTTTGTTCTTGAAGAAAACTTAGAACAATGAAAAAAATTAAAATTACAGGATAAGAAAAGCAGTGCTAAAACCGGCCATAGAGCAGAGTGGTTTGCTTAAAGTCGTATGGTATTTAGATGCCAAGTATTTTTATTCCCATGATCCCACAAAACCTGCATCATATTTCTATGTCTTTATTTTGCTCTTCACTCTTAATGTAAAATTAACTCCAGCTACACCGCTGAGCGCCTGACTAATACTCTCAAATCAGCCCCAGTTTTACATTTCAGAATCTCTATCGGCTCTGCAAAACATTTTCTCCTGAGGGAAGGCAACAGTTGGCAATTTTAAAACCTAGAAGCGAGTGTTTGAGTTTGATGAGGCTATAAACTCACTGACTGATGTTCTGAGCTCAGCAGGAGAATGGATACAAGGAACAAAAGAGTCTCCGAGGGAAGGGTCTGCTTGGTGTCCAGACCCAGTAAATCCTTTGCTGCTTCCTGAGGTTGCAAACAAGGCTGCTGATTACAGGCAGTTTTATCCCAGGGTCTTTATCAATCTTCCTGACAGTTTGAGATTATTTATCTGCAAGATCTAATACCTTAAACAATTTTGGCAAGTTCTCTTCTTGAAAACACTATTGCAAGGAAGAGTTGAGTCAGACAGAAAACACAGTATTCCACAAGGAGAATCAATTCTTTGATAAACCTGATATTTCTCTTTATAATATTCCATCAGTGATATTTCTGTCATGAAGCTTTATTTGACAGATTCAAACTACTGCAGGATAACTTAGCACGGCTGTGAAAGCAAGCTTTCAAGCCTCAGGAGGTCAAACTGACTACATCTTTTTAATGGGTAGGCATGGAGCAAAGCAGTGACCTAAGAGCTCTGAGAAATAAGGAAACATTCTGTCATTGCTGCCTTTCTGATTAACTCCCCGGCTTTCTCCTGTGATTACTGGAGATTTTCCAGTCAACGAACACCTTCTGCCTGACATTGATACATGCTGCTTGTGTGACATGAGAAAATGTAGGAAGTTGTCATCTGCTTTCTGAGTAGTAAAAGAATGGGGAATGCTTTTTCTTCAAATCCGTAACACAAGTGTTGCTATAAAGAGCTAGGCGTATGCTTTTAGGCAAGCAAAAGCAGAAAAAAAAAAGGGGGAAATCAAATTTTGCTGTTGATTGTAGTGGTTTAAGAATTTAGTTGAAAGAGTAGTTTAATATAAGAATCTGTACGTTCATACAATGCTAAAGCTCTTTGTCAGTACGAGGGGAAAATGGGCGCTTTCTGTGAGACTTTGGGGATTGCACAACACTGAAAAATGCTGGAAATACGCCCATGGGTGTTCATTCCCAGGAACTGCAGCTCTCCTCACCAAAGCCACCTGACATTTTCCAAAGAAAAGCAATACACAAGTATTATTCAGCCTATTAGAATTAGTGTGCCCCTTCACCTGTCTCACGACATAGTACTTCCTTTAAATATGCTCTTTTAAATAAGTCAAGCCTTCTTGAGACTGCACGGGAAAGATCATACCGGGGTTGCACTCATGCCAATTGGAGATGGAGCGTGACAAAGAGGGGTTTAATATTCTCTTTCTTTTGGAACGTAGGTTGGCATCTTTTTAGCAGAGGTGTCAGACAGATGAGATCTTTGTGTAACCTCTTCGGGGAGTGAGCGCTTGTCTGTAGCGAACGCGATTCGTTAGCATAAGACAGAGTTGCTCAGACTTTTAGCTCAGGAGGCGCCAAGTCAAAGGCTGGCCTGCCAGACATCAGAACTGCTGAGCTCACTTATGGCTCTTGTGCTCTAAACAGTGAAAGTGGCAATCAGCAGAATTGGCAAAAATACAGCGGGTCTCGTTAGGACAGCCACACTTTACAGTCCTGGATCGTTCTCGGTACTTGGTTGCATAGACAGTCCGTAAGCTTTCTTGCTTAACATAACCTGGAAATGGATTAGAAAAGTCCTCTAGAAACCTGTTACAGGAAGGCGAGCACCAGGGGTCCAAAAATTCCTAGGAAAAAATCTGGGATGGATGTGTGTTTACTGCCTTGGTACACAGAAACCAAGGGCACAGCTATTTCTGCCTAACGATCGGGAGGGAGAGGATAGCCGGCACTAGAATCATCCAATTTAGCACACAATGAAGCACAAGTAATCTCCCGTCTCCTGAAAGATACGAGCCCTGTAACAGAGGTGATGTAAAGCTTGGAAGAAGATGGACAGACAGATCAGGTGACGTTTTCAGTTTTTTAAGATTTGTCACAGGGGCAACACTTTCACAATCTGACTGTGCTGGTGGGATAAGTGTTTCAGCCAGGGCTGAAGCGCAAGGGGGAGAACATAAGAACAGAGAGGCAGAAGGACCGTATAACCCTGTCAATTGCCTCTCTGACAGCATCCCACAGCAAATATTGAGGGAAGAACATAAGCACAAGGCAAGACGTGGTGATACATCCATGGAAACTGCAGTTCAAGGACTTCAAGGGAAAGAGGGTATTTTTGTAGTTAGCAGACTTCTCTGGATTTTCCTTCTCTGGATTTATGGGGTTAGTTTTTGAACCTGTGAATACTCTTTCAACAACTTCAGCAACCAAATCCATGGAGTTCACAGATGTTCTTGAAAACTTCGCACCCTATATAAAGAAGGATCTGTTGCTTTTTCATATCACTATTTCATAGTGTCACTGAGAGTCTTCTAGGAGGGGACAGCTAACAGTCAACCCCTGTTTACAGTTAACAGTCAATCCCATGTCTCTCAAGGTGGTGTAGATTTCTATCATACCACATTGAGTGATCTTTTTTACACACCGAAGAACCCTAGTCCATTTAGCTGTTCCTCACACAGAAACCACAACTCATCTTTGACCACCCCTTGTCAATATTCTCTGGGCCCATTTTGCTTGTAGCGTACCTTATCTGAAAAAGAGAGCCAGAATTGCACTATTGAAGGTATAGACACATAACAGTTTAACAAAGAATAATAAAACTTTCACCATTGACTTTTATGTTTTTCCTAAACATTGCTAAAATTAACTTTGTTTTCTAACCACTCCTAAACACTGATCAGCTGGTTTGGGCTAATTATTGATTTTACACTTAGGATCTAGTTTCTGACAGTGCAAGTCAGGTGATTATTTTGTATGTAAAGTTGACTGTGTTCTTTCAATGCATTTCTTTGCTTTTATCCACACTGAATTTCATTTACAGTCATCGTTTATTCCTAGTTATTCTGTAGTTTCTTATTTCTTGAATTATGTGAATGCTGTAACACATGTGACCAACCACCTCCACTACCACTTACATTCTTATCCAGAACACGTTAAACAGAATTGGTCCTGACAGAGCCTAGAGAAGACATTTCTAATTGTTTTCTTATCCATTGTCAAAGAGTAAAACATAGAAACATTCTCTGTAAAGCAGCTCTTCACATTTTTTACAACTGATATGAGGTAGATTTGTTTTGTAGACTCTAAGACATGCTTTGAAAACTCTATTGATATTTGAAGATTCAACTGATTCCTTTTGTTATTAAATTTGGGTTTGGGTTTCTTTTAAGGTATCCAAACTGCGCTGACTAAACTGCTCTTCCAGAACCACTACCAAAGACACTTGCAGAGCAATTGTCCTAGCAAAGATGTGACAGCAGTTTGGGAACAGGATTTATTACCTCACTGATACCCATATAAGGCCATTTTATGGCAAAAAAATTGAGCCTGTTAAGATAACAGGAACAGCACAATTAGAGGTAATTAGCCCAGCAGGAGAATCATTGCCACAAAGGTGTCTGGTAAGTTGGCAATCTGAGAAAGGTCAATATAGTCACCTGAAATGGATATATAATTTGCCTATTTAGATCACAAGCACTTCTGGGCTCACAGAAAGTCAAGTACAATGACCTCTTGTGGGGCCTTTGAGTGCTAGAGTGAAAAAATGCAAACATACTTAATGACAGACATAATGATAAAGGTGACCCTGGTGAGGAATTTGAGATAGGTGAGGAGGATATTTTCTTTCAGGGGCCATGAACTCAGTGTAGACATAATAGCCTAAGTTTCAGGAGCTCATAATCGCTTTAAAGGAGTATTTTATTAAGAATTGCGAGGTTTGGCCTTGTTTAAAACAGCAGCCACAATCTTGATCACTGGAGAACAATGCGGTGAGTATATACTTGCATTTACTCCTAAACTGTTAGTTTATTAGGTTAATTGGCCAGTCCGAGACATTTCTTCGCTTATGTAAGTTCTGCTGGTTTATATTTCAAGTTTGGCATCTTGACCCTGGGTGTTGAACTTTGCTTCTTTCCTGTCCCATGGCAGTGTGTAAAAGCAGGATGAGCGAGTATAGTATAGCCCACTTGAAATAATCATCTTCAAATTGTGGAAGGTGAGGCAGTTATTCACAGACAGAAAGCCCACATTAAAATATACATTTGATGCTAACAAGTATCGCAGACAGCTCTATCACCAGTCAGGATTTCACTTGACATTCCTCAAATTGGGCATCTTTCTATTCGGTAGTCAATGCGATTACTCATGTGAGAATGACTCATTTGGAAGCAGTGACCTGGCCCAAACCCTCTGGTACCACTTAATTCTCGTGTAAGTCCTTCTGTTCAACGGATTCAGCATGACTAATGGTTGCCGAAAGCTGCCATCGCCTTCAAAACCCCACGCCTGAAACGAGACGAGCAGTTCCGTCCGAGGCTGATGGAGTTAACCTCGAGGAGTTACCCACTCGCTCCAAACACTTGAAAGAGGAACAAAAAGCTATGCAGTTGCTTTTGCAGTATAATTAAGATGGTGTTTTCAAGTACAGTGTAACCTTAAAGTGGAGGAATAAGAGCGTTAAAATGGAACCACTTGCAAAGCAGTAAAAGCTCCACTGCATGAGGCACTCTGCATGCACAAAATTATAGGATTAGAAACTATTCAGCCAGTCCAGTGCCTGTGTAGACAGAGGTTTGTAAAGGACTTCTTAATGCTTTTCTATTGAAGAAGAAGAGAAATTAGAAAAGAGAGGTTAAGAAGGGAAAATATTTGTATGTGCCAGAGGGGTCATTAGCCTGAAGTGAAAAGAAAACCAGACCACCTCCTTCTGAAGCCTTTCTTGGACTTGTTTTAAAACAAATGAAGCTTTGCCTGTGTCTCTAGTATATGCTAGAGCATATTTTTGTTAGTATATTTTTATTCTTGGACTAGAGAACTCCTGGGAAAAGTTTACAATTGATTTATATTTTCAATTCTTTTCCTTTATCAGAAATAACTGCAAAAAAAAAAAATCTTTCCTGGTGAAAACTGGGAGTTCAAAGCAGTGCCCTGTCTCATGTATTCCCACTTCCACACCCTGATCTCCACTGAGGAAAACCAGCCTTCAGTGACGTTTCAAGGATTATGTTTTAAATGTCTGTACAGTGCTGGGGGATTAATATATTTATATGCACATATAAATCACAACAGATCTTGACTTGAGGAGAGAGAGTTTGGGAAGATACTCTATTTTTTTAATCCAAACCTGACAATCCCACATTACGTTTGAGAAACAGTCCACCCATCAAATCCATAGCCCTTCAATTTAGAGAGAAGGATGTTGTGGGAGACTATTGATATAAGATTTGAATAATTCAATTTTGGACAAACATGATTAGGTCAGAGTAATCCTGCTGGAAATAACACATGGCATGTTATGAGTGTATAAAATAATTAATTTTTTTAAAAAGTTACGATTTAATCATTTTAAGATATTGAGCATGGAGAATACCACGAAAATAATTTGGTTTTCTTTTTGCAACAAGTGACAAATGCACATGAAATACAGGAGATTTTGAGGGTTTTTTTAATATATGAGAAACAGAAGTAAAAACCAGAACTGATCTGGGCCAATTACTAGATGGATGTAGAAAAACTGTTAATAACACCATGTTAATAAATAGTGCTTCTTACATATATCCATCTTCCTTTCTGAGTACTTCTCAGACGACCAAGGAAGACATAAAAGAACATCCACTTGGGGGTAAATATTTTAAAATGTATGGATTCACACCCAAGTTTTACCTGATGCCATCCTTGACCCACTGGTGTAAATTTGAAATAATTATTAGAATGCTGTAAGAACTCCAGATGGTTTGAAAAATACTAACTGCTTTAGCAGCCCATCTATCAATCCCAAACAAAATAACAGAAAGTATAAAAATGACTAGAATTGATATTTTCAGTCAAGATGGATCTGTGAAGAAATCTTTTCCAAAATGTTGTGAATTCTTGCCGTGGTGATACTACATGTGTAGTTGTAAACAATAACAGATAAAGTGTGAGAACCCTATAGATCTTATGAAATATTTTCAATGGGAAGTCGTCTTCACACGTGGGAACACTGTGCTGTGTTCTCCACTCTGGCATTGAAAAATTAACCTGCAGAATCCTAAAGGAAGCTCTGAAAAAGGAGAATTTCTTTTTCTCTCGTGAGCACAGACATGACAAGTGACTCAATGACAGTATTTCTATATAATCAGGGAAGAAAATAGTGGGTAGCATTGGCATAGGAAATCCAGAACACGGTGCTGACAATGAATCAGTAGAGTATATTGCTACATCTTAATATCTCTACATTCAGATATTCCAAACACCTTTCCAGAGGGTGCAATTTGAACAAATTCAACTTATTAGGTTCAGCATTGAGCTAAAGTGTTAAAATTTGTTGACATACAGTATTAAGATGTCAGCCCAAATGACCCAGTAGTCCCTGCTCACTTCAGATGCAATGAATCTGTGAATGAATCGGGTTTAGTGACTGATTAAAGCTATATTCAATGGGGAATCTAGACTTGAACACCAGAGGAAACCTTGCAGGGATTCTCAGTGTGATACACACTCTTCTCTGAGACTTGAAGAGTCAAACATTTCCACCTGGGCTACTCCTTTTCTTGTTTGTGAAAGGGTTCAGGCGGGCAGATGCAGTCGAGCGAAGAGAAGTGTAAATTAAACTCATCAGTGATGTTGGATGTCAAGAGCTCAGAGATTTCCAGAGAGTTTCGTAGATCCCTCCTCATTTATTTTGCTCTTTTTAAAGTTCCCTGCATAGCTTGAGTTCTGGAAGTGCTGAGATCTTTGAAGATAGCCTCAAAAGTGAGGCTTTGGTGTTGGGGTCTAAGACAATCCACAGAAGTCTGTCAGGCCAGAAATCATGGAGGTTAGGTAGGTTGATATGTTATTTGGACAGGAAACAGCTTGCTGCAGGGAGCTCCTGGTTGCTTTGTATTTTCAGAGTTGTCATCAGAATCAAAACAGCTTGAAGCAGCACTTATGACTCATTTTCAGTGTGGAACAAAGCCAGAAGTTAAGCACCACATGCTATGAGTGTAACACATAACAGGCCCCTTAGCTACACGGGAAAGTTTTGCCCAGTTTTCAAGTGCCAGTCAAGTTTTCCTTGTGCCTAAGGCTCTGTGACATGGAGACACCGGCGATTAGGTTCATTTCCATCCTCACTGCCCATTAGAACCTGTCACTCTTCAGCTGGTTCACTTACTATTCAACTACTATGGATTTAATCTGCAGTTTTCTATGCACTAAATTTAAGGCCTAGCAGTTTTCATCTATTATTCACTTCCATTTGCCATACTTGTTAAACAGTACCTTCGTTGGAGTTAATAAATCACCATTCAGTTCCCTTCTCGCGTTTCCCGGAACAGAGTTATTACTCAATCTATCTCCACCGACAGCAGCTTCATAGCTCCCACAGATTTTGCTGTGTTCGTGAAGCTCTCGGTCACCGCACCTGTCTTAAACATTAGCAAAGTAAGCGCGCTCGAAAGACGTAAGCTGCAATGTGTCGGAGGGGTGTGTGGAGACACCCGTACTCAAAATCTTGTGAAATGTCTGCCTACTGGCTGCGGGACATCCACCTCAGTTTGGATAATCTGAGGGTATTAAAATGCTCATCAAAAAAGGAGAAGAAAGTTATCTTCTGTGTGTGTCTCTTCCCGATGACGAAGGGACCAAAATCTGAAGACTTGATTAATTTTGGATCCCTGCTGCCCAGGAACACATTATTGGAGATGGCAACTGGGCTCTTTGCCCTTTCGGTGCCTCTGGAAAGAGATGCTTGACAACTTCTCTTCCACTCCTTCCGCACGATGTGAAGTTGCAGGTAGGTGACAGAAAGTCAGGGCTGCCTACACAGGCAGTAACCAGAGCTTGGTGCCCGTGACTTGGTCAAGGAAAAGCTATTTCTGTAATCAAAGCCAAGCCACCAATAATGAAGTGAAAAATAATCCAGCCTGACAGCTTTTCCCTGTGGGGTTTGCGGACCCACTTCTTTAGGTCTGAACTTCATTCTTATTTCCCACTTCAATTTTTCTTCTTTTGGCTTTATTAAAATATGTCCTGTCCTGTTGCAAGCATTTACTGCATCACACAGATATTATTTTCAGACATAGTGTGACTTTTCTTAATTTGTTTATTTGGTCACCTTTATGTCAGCAAAAAAATTATATCAGGTTAGCAAGAATTATTGCAGGATGCTATTGGATGTAGCCACGTTCAATAATGTTTCCTCATATTAATCAAACCAACTTTTTGAAAAAAACAAAGAACTAATCAGAAAGTTTGAACTGCTTCATTGGAACACGGAGGATATTTTTCTTCAAAGATTATTACCTTGGAGTTTTATAATTAGACATAATATTTCTTCAAAATAGAACACTGATTTTGACAGCTTTAAAGAATGACAGATTCAGTTGAGTGACAATTCAAACAGTTGACCTTTAATTTCGCCAAATCTGTCCCATTAATATGACAAAATCACCTGAATAGAACAATTTTAACCAACAGGAAAGAAAGATTACTTGTAATTTGCAGCTTGAAAAGAAATGTAACCAACTATATGGACAGCAATGTGAATATGAAAACATGCTTTTAAGTACAGGTTGTTGGAACAATCATAAACAAAATGTTTAGGTCTAGTTCATCAAAGGGCTTCATGTACACCCTAAATTGATGTCATTCAGATATCTAAATTGTTTAATAAACAGGGCATCATTCTCTCGGGTGGGGGGGATGTTCATAATAGTTCCCTTTGCCTAAGGAAGGAAAGCTACTGTATAATCTAGAGGACCTTTTCTCTCTTCAGGAAGTCAGGTAGGTTTGCTAAGGTTTTAATTAAACCATCAGAACCCTACGCTTTGTCTATGAAGTGGGGATAATACAAGATTTCCTTCCTTCAAATTGGCATTGTGATAAATGTTGGCAGCCTGTGGGATCTGTACAATTATCTGAGTTATTTGGGACCTGAGCTGGATATGCAGCTTCATTGGATTCTGAAATAATAATAATAAAATCAGAAGCACGTTTTGAATTAATCCAATGCATAGAATTCAAGAATTTCTATGCTGTCACGATACTGCACTGTCAGAGTTTAGAGCATTTGAATATGTGCAGTCCGTCCGTCGCAGGAGAGATGTGGGAGGTATTAACATTAGCTGGTGAGAATAATCTATTTTTCTTCATTATAAAACTCAGCAAAATTTCAGATATTTAGAAATGCAATTTTCCCACCATTAAGAATCAGTGTAAACGTTTTAATTTTAAAATGGATCTTGTGGGAAATCCTGCATTAATATCTCAGTACTTTGTGCGGGAATGAACAATAAAAATCAATTCTTTAATTTTTTTATTATCTTTTTGCATTCCAAAATTTGGAAGGAGGTAAAACTATGCAGTGGGTATATTCATCAATGCATTCACATGTGCTCAGGTAGGAAATCAAAGGGAAAGCAGGACTGGTTACCTAATTTTATATATCTAAATTGAAGACACACATTTTGCACCTCACGTAGTTAGTGGGAAAGGTGGGCATCTTCACAGCTCATCAAAACCTAAAGTAAATGTTCAAAGTAGCCGGGATGGTCACGTCATCCTGGCACAGCTAAAATGGAGCAGGTGAGTCCCATCTGAATAGGTAACTCCAAAATACTGTGTCCATAGCTATGAATATAAAGGTCTTTATTAACTGTTACATTCTACAGGTGTTATCAGCCAGAAATTGTTGCTCTTCAAAGACAATTTCATCTGCCTTTCAGAGGACTGATAAAAGCTGTTGAGTATTGATAGCAGTAAATTGTGTTTTCTTTTAATATTAGCTCTGTTAATCAAGAATGGTAGGATCAGGACTCCAACAGGTGAAATGTGCCCGATGGAAATGCTGTGTATTCACATTCAGGGCCTAGGGAACACCATACCAAAAGGAAATCGTTGTATCTCAGTTCTGGTACACGACTGAGAACAAAAGGTAGGTGTCTATTTTCAATAGATTGACAAAGCTGTGAGAAAATGCGCATTTTCACATTATTAAAACAAAACTCAGGTAGGTTTATGTGTAAGTGTTTCTATTCCGTTACAAATGGGCTGAAATTGCTCTTTGACCAGACTGGGTTATCTTCAACTCACAGTTGCAATCTGCCAAGTGAAAACTTAAGCCCCATCTAAATGAATTCTCTAAGGGATGATGAATCTGCTGTGCCCAATCCTACTCGGGTTACAAACTGTCTAAGCCAGAAAAGCAAACAGAAAGCAGAACGAAATGGAATGCGCCATCTCTCAGGACACTTCAGCACTGGTCGTTCAAAGCCCACCAGCACCTGTTAGCATTTGCAACGAAGTTTCCTGCTATGCTCTGGTAGATTTTTAACCAAATGGTGCCTATTTAATATCTATCTTTATATCTATATTTAATATCTCTATCTATATTTCGTGGTTGGACTCGATGATCTCGGAGGTCTCTTCCAACCTTATGATTCTATGATTCTATAGGTCCTTTGTATTCAACTTCAGCCCTCGTAGCAAGGTGACATTTTGGAATGAGTGTTTCCATTAACTCAAATCTAGTAATGCCTTATTTCTGAACTAGCCACATCTATTTTAATGGAGGTACTTAATGGCATGGCACCCTCCTCAGTAAAAATGACAATGACAGAATGAGACCCTCATTCTGCACTATATCACTTAGAAACAGAAGACAAGAATAGACCATAAAAGCAGGATTCATGTGAAGCTTCATCTAGTTTATCACCGAGGAAGGTGGCAGGAGTGAGCATCATCCATTTCCAAAGCATACATTAGACCAGGAATAAAATAGTGGTTATTAGTAAAAAAACAGGTAAGCCTTTCAACCTTGCTAAATATTAAACCATAAATATTAATACTTAATAAAATATTTTCTAGGAAGACAATGAATCGTTTCTTTCAAAGGAAGAACAAAAGGAGAACTGGTTGTTCTTTTTCCTAAGCCTTATTCTGTATAACACAAGCAAAACATAAAGCATATTGTCATATATTAACAGACTGAATTGTAGTGCTTCAATTTGGGGAATGAAAAATCATGCTTCAATGTTAGAAAAAAACAATAACACACAGAGTTTATGGCTAAATTTTTGAATCCTACATTACAAATACAACTCATGGATGGATATTCTCTTATCTCATAAAATCTACTTAAAGATAGTTCTGTGGTTGGGTCTTTCATAATCTCTTTCTCACTTTCCTAGTGGATTCTTTAGTGCCTAATGGGAGCTCCTGTTGCTGTCCTCCCCTCAATAGTAGGTGATCTTTCCTCAGTCTCTGATTTTCATATCATATATCCGAACCTTGGAACCTTGAGATCACTATCCTTGACAATAAAATTTGGCTGAAAAGGGCCAGAGAGTTAAAAAGCCACTGGGGTGGAGGGGGGCAGAGAGAGACAAGTAGAAAAATACAGAAATTGGCACACGTGCTGAGCATGTTTCTATTTTCTTAAGAGTCTAAGGGAGTTATGTGCTTGAGAGAAAGATTTAAAGCACTCATGCTGAACAGCAATTAGCTCCCTAATTCACTTGGCAAAACTAGAAGCTCAGATTTCTTATATAGAAACCAGACAGAAGCAGGATGCTACCAAATGGAGGTTTGGAGTATTTACATCAATTATTCAGGAAAAGCTGTGAAAATACTGTCCCTTCCATACTCATCCATCTTCATCTGTGAATTTCACTGTCACAAAGGAGTTCATACCTCGTTCCCTGTGTATCTTGCAGCTACTTCATACAATGAATCACCGGTCTTAAACTACAGTTCTGTACAGAACCATAATTAATTTCTTGATTAACATCCATCATTTAGAGTGATTCCAGAAGTACTTTCAGATAACCAGTGTCTGATTAAGTAGGTAGCACAAAGTCACCATTATGAAAGTGATCCATCTTGAATTGTTTGAAGGTTGAAGTGGGCATTTATCCGTAGGTTGATTTAGAAATATTAAAGCTAATTTTTCCTCATTTCCCACTGCATTTTTTACTATAAGCAAAAGTAAATATAATACTTAAGGCTTCTTTTGCAACATGAACTTGAAGTTTCTCTACTAAGTTGCCTTTAAATATAAAACAAATAATTGACAAAAATTATGAGGTAGACATCAGAATTTTTGGCTATCATAGATCAGCCCTATTTCATTCAGCACATCAATGTAAGCTTATATCAGCAGATTTCTAAGTTTAATTTTTCCTTTTTCTGACTTATTCTGATTTTAATCTTTTGTTATTCCATATTTTATTAGATTAAACAAGAGAAGTAGTAGTTCTCCTAAGAGAAATTATTCAAAAAAGAGTAATTATTCAAAATGCCCAGTGAAAACTAGAAATTAAAATCAGGTACTGAGTACCCAAAGACAAACTCATTGTACAAGGGTGGCAGAATGCTGTATACAAATCATGCTTGCACCCTTAGAGTAGTGAAAAAAATCTTGACAGACAATTGTTCCTTAAAATCTGATAATTGTAATCAGAGTTCTTTGACTCCCTCTAATTGGTAACAACAGAACTAAAGTAATCTGTGCTTTTGGCATTCTGTCTGTCTAACACATCTCATAAGAATTAGAGAGCAATACGGAAAAAAATGCTTTATTAGTTACAGGATTTAAAAGACATCAATTAACTTCTTTTTTTTTCCTTTAAAAGACGAAGCAATTTGTTTCCTTGATGTGTGAGCCATCATCAAATCTGAATTCACAGCAAGAACACTTCTGAGATAACCCAAACTTATCATGAGGTTAATGAACCATTGCTCTAGTCCGATCAAACCCATTTATCAATGAATAAAATTGCTCGTCTGCTATCTTGCAACATAATTTGGAATAAAACTGCCAAAATAAGAACTTATTTATATTTCTCCTGGCAAAGATTGCTCCTTCAGATTATAAAATGTGTCTGTAATAGGTCAGTAATGTAAAGAGAGTTTTTCATTTTGCAGCAAAAGTCACCTACTCAGTCTGAATTAATTTCTGATTTTTGGAACATGGATATTATGTGAGAGCAGACTGAAACCTACAAAATTTCAATTAATTTCTTTCATGAGGCCTATGAAGACAATTTAATACAGGATTGGTTACGGATTACACTTCCCAGAATCTTTCAGGGAAAACCGCAGCTGAAAATTTAAGGACAGCCAGTCACTATTAGCATGCTATTACGCTCCTCTGTTATAGCTGCAATTATTTATTTAATTAGTTACCATACGTGATAACCACAAATGAAGGTGGGAGTGGTACATCAAAACATGAAGTTTGGAACAGTCGACAAGAGAAAGCTGCTGATGAAAAGCCATTGCGCGAGTCACGAGGTCTTTGTTGCTGTTAACCAGAAGACGGGAGTAATGGAGGTGAAGTGGGTGATGTTTTCCGTTGAGCAGGCAGAAGGGAAGCAGGGATCTGCCCATCGACACTGGGCACACGGATACAAGCAGCGAGGCTGGGAATCAGTCACATGGAATAACCATTTCACGCACGGGCATTCCTGCCCCTTCCGCCACGGATGAAAGAGTCTTGGAAGTATGGACAGAGGACAGAAACAAACCAAGTAACTTGAGACCTCTGGACCAGTAAAGACAAAAAAGGCTAAAATGAAGTAAAAGGCACTTGTTGTGGAGTGCGCTTTTGGACTAAATCACCTGAAGGAAATTCTTCAAAACCCTTTCTGTCTCTTACAACACTTTGTTGTAAACTGATCAACATTTACGGGGCTGCTTAGTTCTACCCAAGTGAAGAGAGCTACAGCGTAAGATCTCCATTAGGTGCTAAGTGTGTGGGGTGGTCCATCCCCTGAGTAGGACAGTCAGCGCACACATGGAAAATCCAGGTTTAAGTTTATATTTGTCCATATGAGACAAAAAGCCTCCAATGGCACTTGAATGTTTTATGTAATTATGTCTGTCTCTGGAAGAACCATAAATCAGAAACAGTAAATCTTTAACAGATGATAAAAAAAGTCCTGTACAATTCCAGCAAAGGTCATGAAGTACAGGCCAGTTTCCACTTACTGTCTACAAAAAACTTACGATTTCCATGGCTCACTATCAGATGTCCAGTCATGGGTGTATCTTGTAGCATAATGTGGGACACTGAAACACAAAAGGAGTTACTCAGCCTTTAAACTTGTGGCACACTTCTTACTCAGTCTTCTTGCTTAAAATTCTTGCTTTCAAAATTACACTTTGCATTTCTCAAGATTATCAGTTATGTTTTCCAATTAGAGCCAGGTTAAAAACTTCAGGTACGTGTGCTCCTAAAACCTAGAACAATCTCATGACTTCAGGCAAGAATATAAATTTGAATACTGTGTTTCTGTCAACATGGGGGGGGGGTGTTTTCTTCCTCAACAATTTCTCATTCCTCCACAAATATCACGCAAATATTTTGAGGTGTTTTTTCACTTGTTTGTTCTCCCTAAGTATTTGTCCCCCTTACATTGGTTACTTGAAATGTAATTGTCCAGGGAAGAGTTTGCATGAGAAAACCTTGTGCTGACGAAGGAAGGCAGAAAGAGAGTGAATACATAAAAGCTAATATTGGCCTTATTCAAGGAATGGAATAAGCCTTCTTGAAAGGTTTAGGCTGGAGACAGTCATCGTCTTTTCCCACTATTGTAAGATGGACCCTGGTCTGATCATGCTCCGATGCACTTTTTTTTTTTTATACCAGTGAGTATACACTCACTTTACTATTATTATTTACTATTGAGCTGGCTGTTTTGGCTTGGAATTTCCCCATCACACATCAATCATGAAGTGATTAAAATGCGAGTGAAATGCAACTCTGTGTGAGGGACGCGTGTTCCATGTTTAAACATGTGTTTATTCTTTCAGATAACAAAACAAAGGTTTCCAAAATAAAAATTTCAAATTTTGGGAAATCTGTTTTGATGCACTTGTTTTCTTTGAGCTCAAAAATCAGAATCAGTTACAAAAATAGAACACATCGTCTAAAACTTTTTCAAACCTGTTGTTGACTGTATATTCGCCAGAGAACAAGAAAAAAAAAAAAAAAGACCAAATTAGAAATACAAGGCCAATACAGACGTAAAGAAATGGAGCTCATCATAGACAAAGGAATTCAGATGTCACAAAGTTAAAAAGGGCTGATGTGATCATCAACTCAGAGTGCTCCTAAAGCAGATACATGCAGTTTTAAGACTCTTTTGATTGAAAAGTAGTATAACTTGGGGATAAATATATCTGTATTTCTGCTCATGACAAACTCTAGCAATTGACATTAATTTATTGTGTTAATCATATTTACTATTAAAAACATTTCTCATTCTCATCTTGACACTTCAGCTTTTAGCAGTGGACCCTGTAGCATCTGATGTTGTGAAGAGACCCTTAACAAAGCACTGCTTGTGTTTACTTGTCCTGATAGACTTGGATCAAGTCATCCTTTGAAAATCTTATTTATAACATAAAGGCGATGATCAACTGGAATCTTTCATAATGAGATGTGCAAAGAAAATTGGATAGGGCAAGTAAGGAAGCATTTTCTGCTCTCAGGAGCAGAGCTGGTTTTCAAAAAGTCAAGGCTAGGAATTTGCTAAGCAGCCTTCAGGAGTTACGTACCAATTCAGCTGTAGATGGGTTTTCACTTCTGGACCTCTTTGAAAATTCCAGACTTAATTATCAGTGTTTGTACAACTCTTTGAACCTTCGATATGTTCTAAAAAGGTAAGTGTGATGATGGTTTGCATTAAACACAGCTTGTAAATTAGATAAATCACACTTTAAATCCCTGAATAGATTGATCGTGTTCTGGGAGTTTTCCCTCTAGGACACGTATAATCAGATTCAGTTACAACTCTATACCGCGTAACATAAGCTTATTAAGCAGATCATTCAAAACTACAAAGCAAGAGACTCTGAAACTGACCCTGAGGTAAATATCTAAGAGTTTCACCTTACTTATAGCATCATGTTTAAAACACACACCACGTCTGATGTCTTTAAGTGCTTCTGGTAAAATCAAATTATTGTACTTAAAGGTAATTTAGTTACTAATAATTCATGATCTACGTAATGAAAGACTAAGGAGGAGAAGGCTGTAGCACATTATTCCTGTTCCTGAAGCTGAAAATAAGACGGGCTGGCTGGTGACTGGCAGCTCTTTTAAGATCTACAGTCTCCAAACTGCCAAGAGCATAAAAAGTAATACATAGAGCTAAAACTCACGATTGGGATGATAGAGAAGATAATTTGTATAAATAGATCGTTTTAAGTTATTGTTACCCTATTCCTTAATTTTAAAAAAGTGTTTGTTGCTCTATAATTCCAACCCTTCTCTGACACCCTTGTTTCTGGAAGGGGTGTTGGTACTGTTTTGAAAGTGTTCTAGGTCCATGGGATGCCTAAACAGCACAGATTTTTGCCTTTATCAGTGCTGCAACAGGTGTGCTGGAGTCCTGAAATGAAGTGAACTTAATTATGTTGAGTGCCACAAAAAAATGATTACAGAGGAGTACACATATAGAAATATTTTTATTTTATAATCAGTGCTGCAAAAATTATAAGGTTTTAGAGGTTCTCATTATGCTAGGTAAATGCTAGCTCTGGTACGAAAACCACTGTGTCTCCAAGGCAGAGCGCGTAACCAAGTCTGAAATCAGCGGCACAGAAAGACCATTGCAAAGGAGAAGCAATCCCTCCTCACACTCCATCCTACACCTCAATCCCTATTAGGCCTTTGGTATTCGAAGTAAAATATGAAACAAAATTCATAGTGAAAAAGAAAAATTGAGAAGGAAGAAATGTTATTTCTCTTCGGAGGTGTTTTCTTTGGTAACAAACTGCCTCGATTTAAATGCTTCCCCTGTTTTCTTCTTAAGCCAGACAGAGCCGGTTGAGAAAACAAACCTATCTGAGACATAAAGCAATAGCAGGCCTTTGATTATCATTTAGTGTAAAAGTTCCTTAATCTCATGTTTAATAAATAATGTCTGTTTTCTACGCAGAAACATTCAGTTCACATCTTTTAGCACCATTTAAAGGTATTTTATTTCTGAAACCTATAAAGCTCTTGTGCCGGATTCCAACCTGAGGGCTTTCTAGCGCAGCAATCGCTCTTTATTTCACATAGGCTTCCCTAGACAGTCCCGCGATGCGATTTCCATACTGCCTGCATTTGCATTCCAGAAACTGCACTGCAGATTTATATGTCTAGGAGCTACAGGGCTTATGGATAGTGGCTCACTCTTGCATAAGTACGTACACTCTGCACATCGTCAAAGAGCCACCTGGGCTCCTGTGACCTGTCACTTACAGCAGTACTGGCTTCCAGCTATGAAAGATTCAGTACTAAAAGGTTTCCACTAGGATGCTACTTAGTGTAAGTACCTGCACTTTAGTACCTGCTACTAAGTATAGGGCAGACTAGTGGTTAAGTCAGGCCTTTCTCCACAGAGAGATTTCTGCTAAAAATGTTTTAAGATGCCATGGTAAAGTATTTCCTAGATAGATATTATTTTTATTGACTGGATAATAGTTACTTTGTGGCCCAGCTTGTTCACGTTTAAATTTTCCATGCATTGCACATAAGTGATGTAAAACAACCCCACTGCCGTTCCTGAAGGAATTTCAATATAAACACAGAGGACACTGGATCCTGCAAACTGCCTGGCACATATGTACTACCCGCATTATTTATTTATTTTTGTCTTAAATTACTTAAATGATGACAATAATTCAAATGCTGACAATTAGTTAAAGGATGACACTCATCCAATCATGTTTTGATCCTAAAATTGGGTGATGCTGTAATGACAGAGAGAGTTTGTCCTTCCTATTATTGAAATTCGGAAAAAACCCTGGACTTATTACCTTGAAGAAAAATTATCCATGTCCTGGTTATTAATGGACAGAAGTCATCCTCGAGGGATCTTTGCTCAAATCACCAATTCATATCCACGTATTCTCATTTAGGCTTGCTAGTCCAGCTTTCGTTGGATATGTATCCATGCAGTGTTCCTTCAGAACTTTACATCGCTACAAGGACACACCTGGTTAAGAGTAAATGGAATAGTTCCAGGCTAATTAGATAGATATTTTTTCCACCAACTGAAGTTAACAAAACAGAACAAAGCAAAAAGTGTTTTTACATTGTGTGATCTGTTTGTATTCATAAATAAGCTACAACTCCTCTCTTAGCCCTTAGTTAATCTCATCTTTAGTAGGACATCGTTGGGATTTTTTTACAGAAACATTTATACAGCTGCAAATTGCTTATAGCTTATGGGTTTAAATCCATTCCACTCAGCAACGAACACAAAGGGAGAAATCCTGGCTTTGCAGAAGTCAAGGAAGAGGATGTGGGCTTTTCACCACCCCGCAGTTCTGTTGTATTGCTGACTTCGTTGTAGGAATATTTCACACAGTAATGTTTGCTGATAAAAGTTTTTTGAGTGCTGTTGGTAAATGAGGCAATTAAAACATTTTAAATCACTGTGCTGAAAGTTCTTGGTATTGAAAAGAAGCATTTATTTTAAAAAGACATTATCTGAGCCTAGTTAGCAGGAGAGGTAAGGGCAGAGGATACAGTTACAGAGACAGAAGAAAATATTCGCAGTGCTAACAGGAAATGATAGTACCTTTCTAAATATGGGTACCTTTGACTGGACTGGTGACTTCACAGTTACAGCACGGTGGTGTTATTGTTTTTCCCATAAATGACATTTACAATCCATATATAGAAACAAAACAGTACTCAAATGCCAACTGAGGAGCTTTGTGCATTTCTGGGTCAGCTTTGTCACCACCTGCATTTAGCTCAGCTGCTTTCTCTGGGTTACTTTTCTTGGTTAAGTGACACTTGTGAAAGAAATAGAACAGGGATGTTCATAACTACCAAACGTCTGAGTTATCTCCCTACTTTCACTTTGTGAATGTTTTTTGATCAGATCTTTCTGTTTTGAAAATCTTAAGATATTGTCAATGTCTTCAACAATTCCTGGTAGCAGAAGTCCATAATTGCAGAACCTTCTGGTTTTCCCATAGAAGAAGATTAAAATTTTAATTTCCTGTGTCCTCTCTGGAAGGTGTTTTCCTAGAGATTGAGTTCTCATGTGGTTCTACAAGGCTAAACTGCACTCCACTCTCTGATGTTGCACTGACCAAGAGCTCTGCTTGCTTTCTCGATCTTCTCTTTGTAAGTGTTGGCACTAAGTGACTTTTATGTAAATGACTGCTTTTAACAACTGTGAGTGCGTACTTGTTCAACTTGAAGAGAATGTAAATCTAACTAGATTCTCAATCTCAGCTACAGTGCTGGGCTGTTGTAATACTGTAATATGTGTTCAGTGTGGCAGCTGATAGTGTTGAAAAATGTAGGAGCTGTATACGGAGTTTCTTTGGAAAAAAAGCAGGTTTTTTTTCTCAAGTGTTAAAAAAAAAAAAAAGGTAATATCCCTGACATAGGTACAGGATGGGGTTTGGCCTTACTGGGCAAAAAAAGTGCTGTCAATAAACAAGTATTTGTAAGCAGGAAAAGGTTCTGGAATTGGGGCCGGGGGCTCCAGGGTCACGGGCAGTTCAACAGACCCTCGCCAGAATCACCTCTGCCTGAACCCTCTGGGTGTGCACACGCAGGCAGGTGTGGAGGTGGGGGCAGCACCTGCTGCTGCACCTCCTCCCCCTCCTCTGCAGCAGCACCAGCCCAGCAGGAGCCGCAGCGGCCAAGAAGGTGTGAAAGACAACAATGCCAGGGGACTCTGGAGGTATTTAAGACAATACAGGTAGAATCAGTCGGTGTTTAAGACGACAGAAGCAGAGTCGGTCTCTACAACCAGGAATGCTAATTTATTACCTTGGAAGTCAGTTCTCGACCATTTCCAGATTTCTCCGGGAGCCACTGGCAGGAAATATTGGATACTGGTGTTGAGAGCAAAGAAATAATGTCATTTGTGATTTGTCTCATGAATTTCATAGATAGAAGAGGCTTAGGCAGTCAGGCATCTTCCTGCCACACCATGCACTTTCTTCATATTTAAGAGTCGTTGTTAGTACTTAGGTAGCTACCAGAAAACCAAGTCAGCAGATAGGATCAATTATTGCCCATTTATGAATTTTACCCACTCAAGAACAGTTACAGGAGGCAAGGATACAACCCACCCCGGAGTAATCTAGTCCCTCTTACAATTCTGAGGCCCTCTGAAAAAGAAAATACAGTATGAAATAAAGCAGCAAATTGTGAATCTTAGGGTAGAGAGCAGGCTCTGGGAATAAATCTCTTTTACAATTAAATGGTAAGTGCAGCATGATACAATAATGACACAAATACTGTGTAATAACATGGGTGCAAGCAACGTCATTTTGAGTTATGACTGTACATTATTTTGTAATGAGAATAACCCTGTCCAGTCATGGTGATCTGGAGTCCCACCAGCCATCTGCAGAAGGCACGTCCTTCCATAAGCAGTTATTAATTCCCTCAGCCACCTAATCTTACTCTGGAAGATTTACCTAAAAAGAAAACAACCTCGCTTAAAGCAACTTTATATGTTTTGAGTAAAAGAGAGGTATTACTGAACCATGTTCTTTTTCAATAATACAAAGTGTTTCCAAGCCAGAGGTTTGACAGAAAGACGAAGTATTCTGAAGTGAGAGTGGTTCATTTGTGCACTTCTAATGGATATTTGGTATCGATAGAATCTAATTTGTAGTGGCCTTTAGGTTTTATAAACTTTCCCTGATTATTTCTTACAAAACTAACTTCACTGATATGGAGATTTCACACTGAGATGTAAAAAGAAGAGCCACTGATTAAGGGCATACTGCAAACAATCCTTCTGCCTTATAGCTATTTTATTGCTCACCTGCCGTTATGGAGATTTTTCTGCTTTTCTTCTGAAGTAGCTTGCAAAAGGCTGCACTGTATTGCTCGTTGAGTTAATGGGCTTGCTTACTCATCATGGCTTGGAGAACAACAAAGGAAACTGCATGTGTCCCAAATTATACTGCAAATGGAACAAATGTCTTCTGTAAGTCTAAAAGGATGATTTCTTTTAAAGGATAAAGCCCTTTGAAACCAATTAATAGTTGACCTACATAGTAATGCATATATCTCCATGTTTCCTTCCTTTTTTCATGGAAATGATTTTTCAGTAGTAGAAAAAGAGTAAATAAATATGTGTGATCACCCGCTTCTACAGCGAAGATTTTAAGGTTAAAAATTAAAATTAAACTCATTTTATCTTTATAACCTTCTACAATAGTACCTAAAGAAAACAGACTGCAACAGCTTCCTCGGTAGCTTTGTGCAATGTACAATAGCCAGTAAGAACTTGAAAACACACAAACAAAACCTTTCATTCTGAAAATCCAAATCCCTAAAACGTTTGTGTAGCTGGGAGCATTTTCAGCGTGTGATTCTTCAACACACAACCAGGGGAGTTAGATGGAGGCTCTTGGGTAGCAGCGCTGCACTCGCACACAACATTTCATTTGTTGCAACATCCTTACATCATTACTATCCTTGCTTATAACTCCTGATGTGTATCATTACTATTCTTGCTTACAACTCCTGATGTGAGAAAAGAAACTAAGAAATATGATTTATGGATTTAATAAAACACAGTACGTAGACTGGGACAGAAGCAGTGTATTAAAGGGACAGGAACTGTGTTAGCTGCTTTAATGCCTGCACAATCACGGAGACCAGAGGATAAGGGGTCTAACACGGTATTGTACGCACACTGCGGAAGAACAGTAAACAATAAGATTTTGGCTAACAGGTGTGCTCTGTGTGGCCACTGAAAATAAGGTCACTCAGAAGAAATGTAGATGTGGCACTCAGTGTTACTGTCACTCCCTGAAATACTACAGAGAAGGAGAAAGGGCATGGAATAATACTGGCATAAAATAAAGGTTTGTGTGTTGGTCAGTAATATCTGTAGGTTAGAAGCTGAAATAGAACCTGAAAGGAAAGCGCTAACCACCAGAGAAATGAAATTCTGCGGTACCTGCCCAATATGAAAAGAGGAGGACAACATTCTAATTACTTTCAGAACTGAGGTTGTATTTATGGATGAGATTATACAGGTTAAGAGACTGGCAGAACTGGCAGGTGACTGGGCTCAATGACCCATTCCCACATCCCCGTGAAAAAACAATGTGCTTCTGTTTTCCAGCAACAGTCCTTTGGTCCAAAATTCCTCTCCCTCTCCTGTTACCTGACTGGGTCTAATTGAATGCCTCTGGTACTGAATTTCAGGAACGGTTTCACAGTGTCTTTGTGCTGCTTTCAAGCGCCTGTTAAACGAGTGACTCAGGAATAAACCTGGTGCGCAGTCCAGAGATACACACGTCAATGTAATTAAGAAACCTGAATTCATAAGCAAAAGGAAATTTACGTGTTGGCACTGGAGGCAGAACCATTATTTTCAGTGTTATATGTAATGATATTAAATCTGATATGGCCCTTGTACAAAATAATTCCTAATAATGTAACTGGGACTGTACAAATCCATAGTCTTTGTTCTGCCCATTTGTAGAGGGGTGACTGCTTACAGTAAGAAATAGTGCTTTCTTCTTTGCTTTCGTCTCGCCTTGCTGATAACATTCTTTGTTCAGTAAACGGAGCCATATTTAACAATTACACTGCACACTTCCCTCTATTTCAAAGGGATGCAGCCCCGCTAACTTTGTATTGGCATTATATAGCCTTCAAAACCAATTTTTGGATCACTGCACCCTGTGCTTATTTTCACTTTGAACCATTGCCTCCTCATTTACCCTTCCCAATGCTATCTGTAAATTATTCTTTTGGCATTTTGTGTTATATGAAATCATTATTCACTGTCAATAATCTCTACCTTACTCAAATGCATTCTTAGACATTTGCTGCTCTGTCTCTATGTAGCTCTTTACTATGCTGGACTATTATTAAAATTAAATATTAGTATTTTCCATTTGTATATTAACCGATATGAAGCCTATGTATGGTTTCATCTGTATCAGCAGCAGAGGTTAAATACAGTAATTATTATACAGACTGTGTGTCACCGTGCAGCCCCAGCACCCTTGGCTTCGGCAGCTAAAACTGAGCAGTTGGTATCCCATGTCCCGTCCCACCCTCAGGGAAAAGGGGGAAGGGAAACAAGAGAAAAAGCCTCGAGGGTTTGAAACTAAAACTAAAACAACTTTAATTAAATAATAATGAAATAATAATTGTAATGACAATGACAACAATATGATGTGATATGATGTTATGTGATGTGATACAACACGACACGATAAGACACAACACGATATGATATGATATGATATGATATGATATGATATGATATGATATGATATGATATGATATGATATGATATGATATGATATGATATGATATGATATGATATGATATGATATGATATGATATGATATGATATGATATGATATGATATGAT
>VWPV01021556.1:0-36277 GCA_013389885.1 Geococcyx californianus
AAAAAAAGAAAAAAAAATAATCACAACTTTGAGTATAAAAAAAAGTAACATTTCTTATGCCAACAATCTTAATATTTAATCTTCAAAGCATGTGTTCTTTAAGGCCGACTATAGTACTTGACTGTCGTTAGTTGCAATGATATTTTTTTAATTATTGTCAAGTAGTATTTACAGTCCTGACACTGTTCATTTTAGGTCGTACAGTCAGGTGTGGGGAAGAGCAAAGACAGATTGCAAAAGAGTACAATGGCCATTCCTTGTGCTTCTTTAGCCTCTTTTTCTTCTAATAAACACACATAATTCAAGGAACCATACTGTATTTCCAACCACTCAGCATCAGGTATAACAGAGCCACAATTACTCTGGGAGCAGTTCCTTGTACCCAAGGACTGCCTAGAGAAGCACTTGGCATCCCAGCCAGCGACGCACAAGCATGCTTCAGAGAAAAGAGTGGAGGCCAAGCTCATGAGGTCCAAGTGGATGCTTGCAGGCTCTGCAACAGCAGCAGCAGCAGCCCTGCTATCTGAGCAAATCATCAGGCAAAGAAAAATAATTGCTTAAAATATTGCAGCTGAGCCTAACACGAGAAGCTTGGCAAGCAAGCTAGGAATCAGTGTCCAAGAAATACCTTGTTGATAGATGGAAAATGCAGTATTTTACTATTTCTACAGCTCTAAGAGACCCAGCTCTCTCAGCTAATACGATACCTAGGCTGGAAATAATATCTTCCCACAGGGCTATAATGATCACTGCTGAAATAAGTCAATAAATGGACAGTATCAGATTTTCAGAAAAGTTTATTATCCAGTACTTTCTAGTAATATCTGTACAACATGTTACAATTGTTATTCCAAACCTAGTGGTATCACACAAATTGAAATTTACAGGAAATCACTACCAGATTTTTGCAATAAATAGGATCATGTACACTGATATCAGTAAGTACCTTCATCCACATCTTAAAATCTATTTTATGCCTCATTAGAATTTCTCCTCATTTTGCCATTTTCATAAATCTCCAGTGCACTCAAAGAAAATCACATTTTACCTCTATCTAAACAGTCTTTTTAAATTAGGTATATATATCGCATTATGTCATTGAACATTTTTGTACCTGTGCTTCAGCATGTTTCTGTCAGAATTTTTCCTATACTTCTGCTACACTGGAAAGCACTATCAAATACTACCTTATTCTGAAAAACACAGCAAAAGGAGGCCATGTAACAGAGCCACATACGCAATATTCTAAGCTATGACTTAATAATGGGAAGATAACTTCAGCAACAGGATATCCAAATCTTGCATAGCAAAAGCCAGCTCCCCTCAGGAGAATTCTGCAAGGTCTGCCTGTTGCTTAGCAGCTAAGGATGCTCAAGTCAAAGCTTTCATTTAGGTTGGGCACAGCAATCTTCAGACATGTCCTGTGATGCCTTTGCACTCTCATGTATTTCCTTCTATACACTGTGAAAGCTACTCATGAGCCCAAAATCAAAGCTTTATGAAATCAATGGCGGAGTCGGGGAAAACTGTTTATACTGTGTTATTAACGCCTGCAGAATCCAGTCATCATTTTTAAAGCCCTGACAGAGTCACATGCTTAAGCTTTCACCTTAAGCGGTTACTTCAAGGCCATTCACAAACCAAACACACAGCAGTCATTCCTGTAGCAAACACTCACGTTACGCTAAGTTTTGAGTGCCTCACTAAGGTGTGCTCTTAACGACTTCAGTGACCGCTTGGCTTGAGAAAGATCCTCAGGACACAGCTTCATAACAGAAACTGCTACACCGTTCGCTTTCCTGACACTTCCCTCACATTTAGGGCCACAAAGTTGGTGAAGGGTTTAGAGGGGAAGGTGTATGAGGAGCAGCTGAAATCACTTGGTCTGTTCAACTTGGAGAAGGGGAGACCGAGGGGAGACATCATCACAGTCTACAGCTTCCTCACCAAGGGAGGAGCAGCAGGCGCTGATCTTTTCTCTAAAGACCAGTTAGAGGACTCGAGGGAATGGCAGGAAGATGGGCCGGGGAGGGTTAGGTTGGATGGTAGGAAAAGGTTCTTCCCCGGAGGGTGGTGGAGTGCTGGAACAGCTCCCCAGGGAAGCAGTCACAGCCTGACAATATTCCAGAAACATGTGGACAATGCACTCAGACACTTGGTGTGAATGTTGGGGTGTCCTGTGCAGGGGCAGGAGTTGGACTCAATGATTCTTGCGGGTCCCTTCCAACTCAGGACATTCTATGATTCTATGTCTGACATCCCTAGATAAGCGTTAACATAAATGAACACTTCAGAGAGGATCACACATTAAGTGATATCATTAACTCTGTGTTTATCAGATGAGGATTATCAGGGTTGAGATCNAATGCCAGATTGCAGGAAAGGAGATATACTGATATAGTGACTTTTCCCAGCACCCACTTTGCTCACCTGAAGTTAAATTCCATATTTTCTAGTCCCGCCTAATAGACAACAGGTTACTAGTCTTGGTACTCGCCTAGTCTGAGATCTTCTTGTTCAAAAGAGAAATTACTTTCCAAAGCAGGTATGGAGTGTGCTGTACTTCAGTCCTGCTCCTGCTTATTCGTGTTGAACAATTTCCCTTGCACTACGTAAGAGAAGAAGAATTCGCTTCTCAAGCGATCAGAGTATCGGATCACGTAACAAAACAACATCATTAACTTTGGATTATTGGTGAAGATGAAAGAGTTTCTGGTCCTTAGGTCTCCATAATAAGATAAATTTAAATTCTCCAAATGATCTTAGATTTTTTCCTCTTGCTAATAAACCTATGTGAGCCCAGACTTGGTAGCTGTGCTAAATTACATAATCTGGCAGCCTAGCCTGACGTTAAAACATCAGAAGGAAAGCAATTGTGTCATATTCTATATTACTTTTTTATGAACTAATCCAGATTGGAGAGTAACTTGAAGACTGAGAAACTGCTCAGTGGTGAGATTGAGTTAATGATGGTTCTTGAGTTCCCTTTATTCTCTAGACTTGAGGCGCTGAGGAGTGGCACATGGTAGGGAACACAGTGTGACCACCTACCAAGACACCTTCCTCAGTCAGGATCCGCTCCCTCACTGAGCAGAGAGCTGTTGTCAGCCCCTTTTTTAATTGGCTTGCAGGTGCCGATAACAACAGTGAGTCATAGAAGCCTACAGTCTGCACAAGGGTGAGGCAGTCAGATTGTTTACTTTGTATTTTTGGTTGTGCAGTTAATTGAAGAGATGACAGTAGGGAGCAGAAGGTCAGATACTGGGGGGAAAGAAAGCCTTAAAGTTCCTTTTATTAGATCTGGTATAATTACCATGAATGATCCTATCATTTGAGACAGTCCATCAACACGGTACTGTGTGTGTAACAGTTGCAATAGTAAAAAGTTTAGGAAAGAATAGGAACAGTACAAACTTTTATGACGCTTTTACTGTAATGTTCTGCTAATGGCAGCGACTTTCAGGTAATCTCCCCTACTTGATGTAATTTGTCTACATAGTGACTTTCTGTGAATGTCTCTTCCAAAGTCTGGTAAAGTTTCTTCTTGAAACATCTTATAGCTTTTGAACCCACAAAATCTTTTAATAAGACAGACGTGCTATGCACTACATTAATATTTATGTCCTTTTGTTTACTTTGAGTCTGACTCCCAGTAGCTTAGTCTGGCTTTGTCTGAGACCCTTTCTTTAGTCCTTACCCTAAAAGGGACAGCAGACAGTCCATCCACATCCTCTCTCCCTATCTCACGTGATTTTTATAGACTTCTACAATGTCTTCCTTCAGACTGCTCTTTTCCAGAATGAATCTGCTCGGTTTTTCCTGCATAGCTGTCATAGCAAAGCTTTTGTGGCGGTTGTTGCTCTCCTCCGAATGCATTTGTTGTCAATTTTATCTGTTTGGATGTGAGAAGACGGGGACTGTAGATTGAGTTCAAGACGTGGATACGGCATGGACTGCAAACAAAATTGGTTTTCTTAGTCTCTAGTCCTATCCGCATGAACATAAAGTTTGCTTTCCTTCTTGGCTGTTAGAAAATACTGAGCAGATATTGTCAAGGAATGTTCTGTTGCAGCCCCAGATGTCCTTAGTGTTTGGTGTAGATTGATGGCAACCCCAGTGTGTTATATATGAAATCGGTTTTAACCTATGGATATTGCTCTACAATTATTTACATTGAAAGCCATTTGCCATTGTTCAGTCTCTTATAAAGCTTTTCTACAATTTTTCACAGCCTGGCCTTATCCTTGCTGCACTGCAAATCTTCATCAGTACAGTTTGTCTTCTCACTGCTTGTCTCTTTTTCCAGGCTACTTATACCACTGCTGTACAGTGCCGACTGCAGAACCCCTTAGGTGACTTTTTTCAGTGGGGCAGGATCTGCTACCCACTGTTACCTATTGCGTAACCCATTATTTATGTATCCCAGAACCTGTTGCCTTGTCCAAAATTTGTCACCTGCTGTTCCTGTGCGACTGCAAGTGCTTGTTCCCCTTTTCTCTCTGTTTATACTGAAACTATAACTGTCCAGGGAGGTTTGAATTGGCCCCCAAAACCCAAGCTAACTAGGACATTTTGATCATCTTCATCCCCTCCGAGTCATGCTTCTGCAAATACAGCCAACCTTTCTTTTACTGTTGCTAGTCTTCGGTGAGAGACCTCAAAGGGAAAAACCATCCTCAAAAAACTTGCAGCATATGAGTAAAAGAATATGGTTGCTAAACAAAACACATCTGTACCATTTGTTAACACTTTTAATTAAAGAAAAGGAAACTCTCCAAATTTTTTACCTAAGGATGAATTGCAATTTAGAAACTTCCAACAAAAAATTGAATAACCTCTTTATTTGCTTGTTTTTTAGTGTCCAAGAACAAGCACTGAGTGATGAAGAAATATTTTTAAGGTGCCACTTGTCTGTTTTTCAATGTGGTATCCTAACCACTTTTTTTTTTTTTTTTTTTTTTTTTTTTCCTTGACATTGAGCCTGCTGGGGTTCAGTCTCTATTTCATTAATTCCCCTACTGGTAACATACCTGTTATCTGGTCTAAAGATTGAATTCCATGATCTCGCTGCTTCATCTGGAAAATTGGGGTATAAATCTCTGTCCAGATTAGTGTGTCTCATTCCCTCAAGCGGTGTTACATTTTGCCTTTTTTAATGTTAAATGTTTGGCCTCAAGAAGTTTGTTAATTTTATTATTGATAATTAAGTTTGATATGATGTATTTTACAGAATGTTGGCTTATTTGCTAGCTAATTCGGCACTGAATGTTTCCAGGCCAGCTGATTACATGTTTTTCCATTGACGCTGCCAATATGCAGGGGGTGGTAGAGTAGACATACTCTCTTGTCTCTAAGGAAGTCTGATTTGGGTGGGGTTTTTTCACTTTAGCATTTTATTATTATTTCTGATCTCAGAAGATCTATTGAAATTGTGATATGGTTTTGTAGTGAGAAAACTATGTCATTGACATAGGAGAAATTTGCTGATAAGGTTATTCTAAAAAAAGAGGGAAGATTTTACTTTACATTTCTAATTCACATTTTTCATGGTGTAGTAATTACTGACCATAGATAAATATTTGGAAAATAACCAGGAATATGCACTAATTTTGAAATCCAAAATGTTCTTTCAGAAAGAATTAAAAATTAATGACAATCCGGACGTGTTTGTTAACCCCCTTTGCGTAGGTTCTGCATTGAGTGCTGCAGTAATGTGGAACTCTGTGCCTTTTTTTTGCATTTGGCAAACTTAACAATCTATTCTACATTTGTGCTTGAGTTTCTAACAGCTTATTTTCATTCTGTTGTGTGCCATTAAATATTTCCATCTTTAGGGGAAGCGTGCCTGTGTTTTTAGGCTTCCTGTATAATTTTCCATTCATGGACACTTTCTGTCTATAGATGAGTGGAAAGATTTTTGTTGGGAAGGCAACAATGCCATGAAGAAACATTGCAAAGGATGTGCAAAGTCAACTGTTTCATTCCACTGTTCTTTATCTAAGTAATTACGGTTATACAGTTTCTTTTACAGTGTTTTGGCCAGATCTTTCATTCCAAGGTGTTCTGTTCTTTGCTTATACACACTAGTGTATTCTTTAACTGTTTATGTTCAGAGCTGGGAGTAAGAGAGTAAAATAAACAGGACATTAACACACAGTGAAGAAAGAGGAAGGCAAACTCTCAAAGTGTATAAATTATTGCAGCTTTGCTTAAAGTCTGAAATTCAGACTTGAGCATGTCTGCTTTGTGTATTGTGGAGCAGCTAAAAATAAGCCTAGCTCTGTGAACTAGATGGAGTTTACCTCTGCCATCAGCGAACAAGTCTGTGCTTTGCATCTTTACATTTGTTCTGTGTGCAACTGGTTGTCTTTCAGGAGTGGGACAAGTTCTTGGAGCTGTTTGGGATTGCAAGAGCATCCGCAGTCGTTAATGAGGATCCCAGTATGCTAGGGACTATGCAGCCAGTAAGGTCTACAGTAGGGTAGATATATACTGCATAGAAACAAGGAAAATAAAAAAGGGAGATTTGGCAGGGGATAGAAGTACTACATCTTTTGAAGGAAAACATGAAAATGATGAAATATGTAGTATGGCTACTGTCTGTGACCATATTCTATAATTTGTTTATTATATTATTTGAATACCTCTCAATCTGTAACATATTTATCTTCAAAAACATCTGTTCATAGAAGAAAGTCCTATTATATTAATTTAGCCAGGGACAGAAAGAATTAAACTGCTTTCCCACAATTATATAGGTAACTTAAGTAGGGAATTGCTAATACCAGGTCGTGACATCCTACCTGGACTGGTGCATTGCCCTTCCTTTTTATAATGTAAGTGCCATATACCTGGTACACATGCCTTGTGAAAAACTGGTTCTGTTTCTTGGATACAAAACATTAAGATAAGTAAAGCGGCAGTCCTTGTACAGATAGAGATTCAATACGTTTGGCACAAAATCGATGCTTTCCCAGTCACTGATTCAATCTCCCAATGCCGTTTCATTCCATCACACTACCTGTGCAGGGGGCCAACAGCTCACTGTTCGGCTTGGCTGTTATAAAATGAGCGTGACTGTGATTGTAACATGAAATTGCATTTTATTTGCACTTCCACATCACGTTGTTATTTGCCTCAGTTTCCAGGGCTGGTATCAGGAGACCAGATCTTATTTTTGAACAATTGCATTTGCAGACATGACTGACCTTTTTAGTGATGGAATAAATGGGAAGATGATTACTTTTACTGAACTAGTGGGATCTGTCTCCTCTCCACCCTGTTCCCTACAAACTCTTACTTTTGTTTTCCTAAAGTGGCTGGTATTACCAATATCAGCCAGAGATGCCTGATTATATTAACGGAAGTCACTAGAAACTTACTGTCTGTACGTGTCTGGTGTTTTTCTATTTAATAATCAGAGAAGGATAAAATGTTTAAGGCCCAAATAGTCTGTCCTTTTAAGAAGGAAGTTTATGTGCTTCATGTTTTATAATTTTTGCCTTTCAATTTACTATGTGTATTTTAAAAAAATAATAAGAAAGATTAGCAGTTCCCTTGGACTCTTTTAGACAGTATTTCATTACCTCTTTTCTGCTTCTTTCTACCATGCCAGTGTTTCTCCCTTCTTTCAACTAAGGTACACAGCAGAAATCTATTTCTTTGGACAGGTTTTTGAAAACAACTAATTTCCTTTAATATATGTTACATATAATTGTATTTCTTTAATACACGATGAGTGACGAGTGATTTCATCATGAAGACATAATGAGAAAGACATGGTAAAAAGTAACATTCAGCAACATATTTTGTATTTGCAGAGCTGATAAGATCAATATGCTAACCATAAAAAAGTCTCCAGAATATAACAATTTTTTTTCCTCATTTTTTTTTGTCTTGACTGTGACTGACAAATATGATGCCTTTAGCATCACATGCTTTAGCTCATATTAGAGGCATCTAAATAAACTGAGAACACATCATCTGGAGGTGACGTGGAAAAACATGACAAATGGGTTGTCTGAATGAGATAAGGTGGGAGTCTAATTTGCCTGACAAAATAATTGCACTGTGAAAAATCTTTGAGCTGGTCACACAGTACTCCACCTTCTACTTGCTGTGCTCTTAAGGAGCAACAGGACTCCTTCACAAACTCCTGCTGCCATAGAGAATACTTGATGGTATCTGTGGCCTCTCCCTGCAAGGACTCGAATTGAGAGACTGTAACTGGAAGAGGTCAATAAAAGCATGATAATTGTGTTGTTGTGGCTTGAAAATATTCCATGTTACAATTGGACATTTGTAAGTGTCAAAGTGGGTGAGGAATACAGATGTGTCACTAACTTTAGAATGACACATTTCTCAATTGATATCTGACTTTTGCAGAAACCCGAGTTCAATGACAAATGTAAATTTGTACTTTACAAAACAGAAAAGAAGCCAAGATATTTATGTCTTGTTTATAATATATCTTGAATAACTTATTGAAAAACTTCCACTCTTGAAGCTTAATTCAAGAACTCTGTAATATGGAATATAGATTTGATGAAAAATGGTCATGAGAGCAACAAATCTGTTTGTCATCTGCGTAGCAGTACTTAGTCATTTGAGCAATGTAATCAGGGAGTGCAGTGATACAGACATAGAGCAGTGCAGGGCCAAGAATAAAGCCCCGTGGGACGTCAGCTGTAACTGAAAAAGGATTAAGGACGGCTGCATTTAAGAAAACAAATGAAGGGTCAGACAATAATATTAGCCAGCACAACATGTCAACTCTAGTCGTACATCTAGAGTGCAATGAATGAACAGTGGTGGCTGTGAGCATTCAGAAAATCTGCAGCCTTTGCTTAGAGCCAATATTACAAATATTCACAAACACATGTACCTTGAGCATTTCAGGTGATTAACCAAATGACACTGTTTAGGTTTGTCTCCAGTAGATGGTTGTAAATCCACTCTGGCAATGAGAAAAACAAGCTCTAATTTATGATAATATTTGCAATACAATAAGCATGCTGGGAATAAATGAGTTGAATAGATCTTCTCCAGTCATCATAAAGATGATGACAAAGGCCATGCAAACAGACAGCTGGAGCTACTGCAGGTGAAGTCTTGAAAAGTGGCGAAAAGAGTCTTACCAGACAAACAGCCAGTATAGTTTTTTATTTTATCAGCTTAATAGAAAATCAGGTAGATGGTTTATCCCTTGAGATATGGTATGAAATTGATGATGTAAGGTTTATTTTAAATTTCTTCAATTAATTTTAGTATTAGGAAAATATAGGAAGATGTGGGAAACATGGCTCTAGTAACCAAAGCTAAATATTCAGCAGTCTATTTTTGTACACATTTGCTAACCATTCAACAGGAGTTGCCTGGTCCTGTTTTCCCTACTTTGCATTGGTCTTTATTAAAATTATTAGTTTCCTATAGTGAAGTGATTTTTAAGGTTTTTAAAGATTTTTAAAGCTCTGATTCCTCAGCATCTGATATCACTTTGTGAACAGCACAACTTTCCAATGTAGTATTGTTCAAATATACAGAGGTCATATTCTTTGTCTGGTCTTTTCACTCAGATTATCTGACTGATGTTATTTGCAATCTGTGTAGTCATATAAGCCTGAGTTGGAAACAAGAGATTAAATCAGACTGTCCGTCTGCTTGCCAATATAGGATGTAGTCACCCAGACAGCAGACCTGCTTGAATTTAGCCAAAAGGTGAGAGGAAGCCTCCTGATCTTCACTGATGAAAATTTAAACTCTCATCTATTTTAACAGATTACACAGAGAAGCTGTGGCTGCCCCATCCCTGGAGGCATTCAAGGTCAGATTCGGTGAGGCTTTGAGCAACCTGATCCAGTTGAAAGCATCACTGCCCCGTGGCAGGGGGTTTGGAACTGGATGATCTTTGACGCCGCTTCCAACCCAAGCCATTCTGTGATTCCATAATTCCGTCAATGCATTTTCTGCAAATGAGTACCAGAACATCTGCCCATGTCCAACTGACTTTTATTTCCTTCCCCACTGGACTGATGACAGAGAGATTCTGCTGTTCATTCTACTCTTTAAAACAAAATCAGTCCATTGAAGAAATGTTAGCTGAAAGGGATGTAGTGATGTTTCTAGATGACTTTGCAGGTCTAAGGGAAATAAGAGGAAAATGATTGCAATGCAAATGCTAGGATTTTCTTCTAAGCTTTGTTTTTTTCAATTAAGAAACATTCAGGTAGTGCGTGTTTGGTGACCACATGAAATTGTAAGCATTTAGACACTTTGAAAATATTAGATACTGGTTCTAAAATGCTGGTACCGCTGTGATATCCTACAGTTGTACTTGGAAATCGATGTGAATTGTATGCAAAACTAAAAAACCAAATTCATTATGACTGTATGGAGACATTTTTCTGAGATGAATGTGTGACAGTAGTCTTTTAGATTTAGACATAAATTTAGACTGTGACTCACCTTTTTCCGTTTAAAACTTTTCTTTTGAATCAGAGAGCTATCTCAGTGTCAATTTCCAACAGAAGATTCTGTTTTTATGTGGCAGTTTCCCAGCTTTTTACAGTTACATTGTTGATTATAGTGAGATTTTTATGCATATCACATTCTCTGTACTTGAGCAGCTCTTTTTTTATAACAGACATCTGCTCATAGGTGGAGCACATGAGTTCTGCATTTAAGCTCAACATGTAACCCAGCTTGGACACCCTGGCTCAGTTTTCTGTCTCCCTTCTAAATTTTAGGGTGTAGGAGGGAGTGCAAATACAAATTCATGCTTCACTGAAGGGAGGGGACTGTTCTGATCCTTACACACAGATTGGTGGGCAAATGCAAAGTAACAGCACACCTTAGCTACGCAAAGGTCATTAATCTTAGTATTCTTTTCTGGATCTACATCAAGCCTTTCAAGCGTCCTCCTGTCCACTTCCATGTCTTTCTCAAAATATGTTGTCATATCCTCCTTTTAATCTCCCTCCTAACTTTTGCTCTCTTTATTCCCACAGTAAGCATTCATCAGTATAATGTACTGACGTAATTTATTTGTGTGAATTGAGGAGAAATCTGTATCAACGTGCCAGCATTCCATTTTCATGCTTTTTCCAGGGGTGTTGCTTTCTGATCTTAGAATGCCTTTGTGTAGCTCAGATGTGCTACCAGGACAGCACCTTCTCATCAGCCCAGATCGTAACAAACCAGCTGTGCAGGGCCCCTCTGGAGTAGTCTGTTGCCTCTGCATGGCATAACCAGTTATTTACATAAACATTAGACTCATGTCTCTCTTCAGAAGTTAAATTTGAATGTTTTGTTTAGGGATGCTTCTTTGACTGTAGATATTTAGGGTGGTAAATGTTGGGCCTGATCCCTTATTAGGCTCCACTAGTCTGGTGGCGTGTCCAGGAAATAGTTGGGCAGAACTGAAAGTTGGAACCTGCAAAGCGAAGCCTGCCCAAAGCAGAAGGAATACTTTTTTATTTTGGTTGTGTTCTTTCAGATGGGCACAAATGCCTGCCGATGAAGTAAGATGCATTACAAAATATATGCGTCTGGAAACTGTACCTTGGAGTTTTCTGGTTCTCATGATTCCAAAATCCTGAACTGTAGCCTCCTGCCTTCATGGTGCACACACAGCTACACTGTGGGCAGCAGATTAATGAATTTTAGAGCATTAGAAGATTCAGCTCCTAAAGAAGATACAGCTTCTGGTTATAGCAGAAGCTTGTTATTCACTGTGATCTTCTACTGTTGCATGATTCAGTTGGAGTTGAAATCTCAATCTTATTACTTGACAGGCTGGAGAAATGGGCAAATTCCAACAGCATGAGGTTTAACAAGTCCAGATGCCGGGTTCTGCACTTTGGACACAACAACCCCATGCAGAGCTCTGGGCTGGGGATGGAGTAGCTGGAGAGTAGTCAGGCGGAAAGGGACTCGGGAGTGCTGGTGGACAGGAAACTCAACATGAGCCAGCAGTGTGCCAAGTGGCAAAGAAGGCCAATGGTATCTTGGCCTGCATCAGGAACAGTGTGGCCAGCAGGACTAGAGAGNATATCAGGAAAAAATTCTTGACTGAAATGGTGATTGGCCATTGGACTGCGCTGCCCAGGGAGGTGGTGGAATCACCGTCCCTGGAGGTGTTTAAGGAGAGATTGGATGAGGCACTTGGTGCCAGGGTTTAGATGATGAGTAGGTGTAGATGTTGGGTCATAGGCTGGACTCCATGATCTCAAAGTTCCTTTCTAGCCTTGTGGTACTATGATACTGTTCAATAATATTGAAATACGTCGTTTTCACTATTTTATGTTTCAGAATAAGAGCCAGGGATTGAGTTTTGTCCGTATACATGCACCTTGGCAAGTACTTAGTCGAGAAGCAGAACTCCTAAAAATAAAAATGCCCACTAAAAAGGTGAGTGTCATCCATCTTCTATCAAATAGTATGAATGGAGGAGTAGGGATTAGAATGGTAGTTAAATATATAGAAGCCCATGGAGCTATTTGATTTCAAAATTGGAGCAAATGAATTGTCAGGCTTATTCTTCCACGTTGCTGATTATTTTGAGATGATTTGGTATGGAGTCGTATTTAAAATGGGGTTTTCAAAGGTGATTTTGAAGGCCGCAGAAGCGGATGGCTTGATAGTCTGCATTCAGAAGAATGATGACTGAGATGAGTTTTAAGAAGGACTTTGAAAGCTGAGAAACCCATAGGTTGGATTCAATGATCTCAAAGGTCTCTTCCAACCTTACAATACTGTGATACTGTGAAAACAGTAACTATTTTGATTTTTGTCGAGGAACTTTTCTCAGAGGTGAGGTGGAGTATAGAAGGTGATATGACAACGTTCAGATTTCTCTGAGGTCTGGAGATGCTGAGAGTTTGTTTTGGTGGTATCAGTGACGTAGTGGATTCAGGCTTGCCTATCGTCATTAAAATTTTGGCTCGCTATGTTCTTTACAATCTTTACAATCAGCTTTCTGCAGAGTTGCTGGCCAACCTTATAACCTCTGAGTAGCAGATCCCTAAATTTGTGACCTTTGCAATGATTCAGCATGTTGGCTAACAAACACCTTAGTCAGTGGAACTGCCATGTGCTTTCAATTAGTGATACCCAATTGCACTACTGAATGCTTTATTGTGTTGCATTGTCATTAAAGTTACAGAACAGGTAGGTTTTGTTTTCTTCCACAAGGTTTTTTGTTTGTTTGTTTGTTTTTTGTGTGTGTGATTTGTTTTGGTGTTGGTTTTTGTTTGTTAGGTTTGGGTGTGTGTGTGTTTGGTTGGTTTGGGTTTTTTGTCCTATTGATTGTCCTCACCCAGCAAAAGCTTCAGTGTTGTTCACTTCTCATAGTGTTACAATCTGCTACTGTCAGAATCTTGGCTGAGCCAATCTTGCATACTCTTACTGCATTGTGTTTGCCTCCCAGAAGGGGAAAAAATAAATCTAATTACTTATAATCATCTCTGAAAATTACTGAATTTTAGACAGCTACAGTACCTCTCTCTGTCATGTTGATGGGTACATAAGCCCTTTCTAGAAGGGCTCTTGTCTTTGATACCTTCCCAGCTTCATTACTTTTGTGCGTTTTTAGGGCCTGCTCATTTCTCCCTTTCTTCTTCCCTCATGAAAATTTCTTCTTCTGAGCTTTTTGCAGATACACTGAATCAAATTTTACACTATTTTAATTGACAAATATTGCCGTCATGTTGTTCTGATTTAAGATTTGATCAAGAGCTGACAGTGTCCAATGGCCACCCTACTAATTCACAAATAGTTCCACATCCCCTGTTCTCCTCTGAATGGGAGAGAAAGTGCACAATGCATTATGAGGCCCTAAGGACCCAGAATCATTTGGGGTAACATCTAAAAATATTGACAAATTACTTCATTTAACTGCTATGTAGTATACATTATTTTTAGTATCCTTTCCTTTAAAACAGCAGATTGCAGTGAACTAATCGGGTCTGTGCACACTTCATGATGAATGAGATTGCCATATAACTCATATTTATTGAATAAGAGGGCAAATATTCAAATAGTAAATGAATGTGCAGTTATTGATTAGGCATTATGAAAACAGTGTTCAGGTTTATACTTGTAATTTATTTTGGTGTGTAGAAGAAAATGAAATTAAATATGTCTATCAACAAGGAAACTAGATCTCAACTTTCCTGAAAATTCACCCTAGGGTAATAAGTTGTTTTGTATAACTTAAAAGCCATACAACATTTTTAAAGAGAAGATTGCTGACGGCTCTTATTGACTACATTATTTTTCTAATATGTCAACTGGAGAAATGGGACACTAACAATGCACTGCCAGAAAGCAAGCATGACAGGAAAACTATATTCATATCTTACGGTTTTGCAATTAAAGTCAGCTGGAAGACAAATTTCCTCTGAATAAAAAAACAAAAATCCACTGTAAAAAACTGAAATATTGTGTTTTTGGGATTTGGCAATCAAAACTGAAAAAATCACCGAGTAACCACAAAAGCGAAAATTCTGTTTTGGTTCAGAGTCAGAAAAAGTTGTTTTCAATGCACATTGGGTAGCTTCTGTGCTGTTATTTTTATCTATTCAACCATCCAATGAAACCATAAACAAAGAATTTTCAGTGGAAAATATTTATCCACCACTAAACATGATGAATCAGTTGCAAAAGTTTTTCTTTCAAATATTCAGTCTTAAATCATTTTTCATGATAAATGATAAGTTGGGAAAAGCTACCTTTTGATCAATTTTAACTGTATATATACTTCTGGATATAGTAATAGTTGTTTTTGATGAGTGAGAATGGGCCACACTTAAATGAGAAACAAATGGGAACAGCTGGAAGTGTTGCTCCATTCCCAGAGCTGTGAGGTCTCTGGTACTGGTGAGACTTGGTGGAATGGGTCCCATGGCTGGAGTCTGCTATGGATTGCGCAGCAGCCAGCATGGTAGGACTGATGGATTATCCTATAGGCAATTGGGAGAAGTTTCTGGATGGGTTTCCCTTGTCCTTATGGGAGATTTCCACTTCCCAGGCATTAACTGGGAATACCATACTTGTGCAACAAGCAAGTCTGGGAAATTCCTGAAGTGTGTGGAAGATAATTTCTCATCACAAGTACTCAGTGAGCCAACTGGGTAAGATACCCTCGTAGACTTGCTGTTTGTGAGTGGAAGAGGGCTTGTGGGAGATGTCGTGGGAAGTGGCGGTCTTGGCCACAGTGATTACAAAGTTGTCAAGTTGAAAAACTTTCAGTGTAATGAGAAAAAAGATCAGCAGAGTTTTTTACTTCATGTTTCAAGAGAGAAAGCTTTAAACTACTCATGGAGCTAGTTAGGAGTGTCCCCTGGAAATCTGATTTTGAGGGCTTATGGGTTCATGAGTGCTGGTCAGTTTTTAAGAACCATCTTTTAAAGGCAAAGGTGCAGGTAATTCCAATGTGTCATAAGTCAAGGAGGTGGTGCAGAAGACCAGCTTGGCTGGATAGGAAACTCCTCGTGGAGCTCAAGAAGAAAAAGAAATTGTACCATCTCTGGAAGCAAGGTCAGATTTTGTAGGAAATCACAGAGCTGAGAGTTGCATAATCAGGGGGAAAACTTGAAAGACCAAAGCTCAGCTAGTGTTGAAACTGGCCGGTGTTGTGTCAGACAACATGCAAGATTCCTAAAATAAGTTGATAGGAAAAGGAGGTCTAAGGAAAATATTGAACTAATACTTGTTGAAGATATTCACCTGACATACAGGAATGAAGAAAAAGTGGAGGCACTTGATGCTTTTTCTTGCCTCCATGTTTAGCATTGATGGCAGATCTTTGACTGCCTGGTCCTCTGAGTTGGAGGACCACAAGTGCAGGAACAGTGACTTTCCATTTGTGAATACTGAACTTGTGAGGGTCTTGTCTGTAACAGCTGAATGTTCACAAGTCCATGAGGCCTTGCAGGGTTCACCCCAGAGTACCAAAGGAGTTGCAGCTGTTACAGCAGGAACCCTTCCCACCATCTACCAAAGCTCTTGGGAGTCTGTTGGGAGCCAGTGTTGTCCCAGTTTACAAAACTGCATGAAGGAAGACCCAGGAAGCTGCAGCCCTGTTAGTGTAACCTAAGTACCTGGAAAAATTATAGAGAGGATCATAGTGAGTGTTATTGAAAGTCATTTAAAGGACAATGAAATTATCAGGCACAGTCAATTTGGTTTCACAAAGGGAAGGTCCTGTCTGACTGATTTCACGTCCTTTTATGCTAAGGTTTCCTGCCTGGTAGATGATAGGAAGGTGGTAGATGTAATTTTTTCTAGATTTTAGTAAAGCTTTTGATATTGTCCCTCACAACATCCTTCTGGACAAGTCATCCAGCTGTGAGATGAGCAGGTACATGGTGCTCTGGGTGAAGAACTGACTGAATGGCAGAGCTCAAAGTGTTGTAGAGAATGGGGTTGTGTTTGGCTGATCAGCAGTGTTCCTAAGGGATCGATCCTATGGAAAGATCTGTTCAACATACTGATGATCCGGGTGCAGGAGTTGAATGCACTGTTAGCAAATTTGCTGATGATACTAAACTGGGAAGTGCTGTTGGCTCTTATGGGAGGGACCTAGATAGATTGGAGCATTGAACAATAGTTAATGGCATGAAGTTTAACAAGAACAAGTGCTTTATTCAGCAGCTGGGATGAAGTAACATCAGGCACAAGTGCTGAGCCTGACAGAGGAGCGACTTGGGAGCAGCCCTGCAGAAAGAGATCTGGGGTGCGGGTTGGCAGCTCTGAAGGTTATTGAATGAGTCCAGAGTAGGGCGATAAAGCTGCTGAAGGGCATATCCCATGAGGAGAACATAAATGTTTTCTGTGTTTCAGAAAGAAATACCGTCATATTTCTGAGCAGCTCCCTAGCACTTCACATCAATCTGAAAGAGCAGAAGCTAGATCCTTGCACTTAAAACTGTCACATAGCCATGAGCCTGACCTACTCACTTAATCGCACGTAGTCATGTGCTGCCAGACCTTACCAGCAGTTATTGCCCAGAATAATCTACTCTGCCAGGGCAGTATAATTGGCAGCAAATAAAGGCCCTTCTGACTTTGTCTGCTGCCTCTATAACCAGTTACAAAGCCAAAAAAGTTAACCTGCCTTTGTGTCATCACCCTGGAGCTCCTAGTTTAGTTGGCAAGGATGTTTCCTTAATTAACAGTTCTGCACTGAGAAACTTGTGAAGGACAAGAACTTTTCGGAAATGAAACCCTATGGTTTCAGGTGCTTGCTCTTATTTGGGAATCTATCTTTAGAGATGGTTCTTATTTTGGTTATGAATTTAAACGTATTTGTAAAGCACATTCTGTCTTTTTCTCATTTTAGTGAATTATAGGAAGTGACATGCTAATGTGCAATATTTTATTTACTCAGATGTATGAAATTACAGAGGAAGGGGGAATACTCAAAAAGTTAAATGAAATATGGTGCAAATTGACTGAACCTCTGCAGCCCCAGGTGCCACAACAAGAACATACCAACATGAAAAGCCTGTCTTACCCCTTTTCCAGAGAGAAAATATATTTGTAAGTACTTTAAATTGTGATGAGCAATGAAGAAAGCTATAACTTATGATTTTAATGTCATTTTTTCTATCATCTACCAGTATTTTAACCCAAATTCAGAAATTAATTTTGTATTTCTGGAAATCTTGAAGAAACATGTGAGTTGTCAGATTATTTGAATAATATTTCCAAATGATACCAACATATGTCTGCATAAACCCAAATTTATTGAAGGCCAAGTAAATAGATCTAAAGTAAATGAATATGCATTAGCAGTGCATTCATTTTAAGTGGATTAACGGAAATCTAAGTTGCAGAGACTTTCTGCCAGTATTCTGCTTCTTTCTGATCAGTAAGGCACTGGAAACAGCGCAACCGATAAAATAAGTGGTTTTAGTTTGAACTGTAAAAAACCTACCAACAAACTCCCGATTATTTGGTGAACAATATGACTGCCTGTTTTCTACTGCTGGTAGAAATATGTTATTTTTCCTCTGGATAGATTTATTATTGTAATTAAAACTTGGCTAATAATATGCAGATAAGGAATTCTTGATGCTTGCTCTTTCACTCAGAGTAATACTTTGAGGCCCAGTTTGACATTAAACATTCCGTTTTCCCCTATGGATGTCTCCTTCTACTTATGTCAGATAAATAAAATTCAGTAATAAAAACAATGACCCACCATATCCTTTATTGTCCTCTCTGACGGTTTTAATTAATACTGAATACAATTCAAGTTGATTGAGAGGAGTAAAGTGGGAAGCTAATTTCACATACGATGGTTTTAAATTTTAAGGGAATTCATAATCCCAGTGGAATGGTTATTTCAAAACAAGTGAAATGTTGACGGGTTAGTAACCCAGAAAAGAGTAATGAACATCTGCGTTAGGCTAGTTGAAACCCAGTAACATAATCTCAGAATGTTATGGTGTTGAAGGTGTGTTATAAGGAGAAGTTTAAAAGGTCATCTTGTATAAACAATAGACAAGCTCTCCTTACCTGAAAGACCTTTTATGTTAGTTCATATTTTTTTGCATTTTTATGCCCTTCATCGTTGCAATCCAGGTAGGGCTCTGAATGACCAAGTCTTAAATAGCAAAGTCTATTATGCTGTACTATTTACTCTATATTTCCTTTAAATATCTACTTTTCTTACTTGCTGTTGTTTCTGAATTAAGTCTAAATCAGAATCTTATATGTTGTCATATTTCTTACTGCCACCTCTGAAAACGTAACTGTTTTTTTTTCTCCTAATGTTTTAGGTACAACATTAAAGACAAAGACACCTTTTTTGACAATGCTACCCGCAGCCGAATAGTAAGTAAACAAAAGTTACACATCACTGATTTCTTGTGCTGGTATTTGCTTGAATACTGAGCATTGTTGACTAGGGTGCTAATTTCATCAATATATGCATTTTTCTGTTCCTGTGAAATAATAATCAGGTGTAAGTATGTAAGAAATACCACTCTGGAGCTGCCGACTAGTCCAGGAGTAGGAGATGCTGTGTAACAAAGCATTGCTAATGACTCCTCTCCATTGTTCAACATTGTTACCAGGCCCTGCTTCCTAAGCTTTAACTTGATTTTATTCCACAAAAGGAGCTCCTCTGCAATCTTATAGTAACTTCCCAGATCCAGTAGCTTTTGGTGAGAATTGTGGTATCATGCTCCTGAAGTCCTGCTAGGTACCCAACAAGTTGGTGGGGCAAGATTTCTCTTTACCTGTGCAGGGCCAGCTCCCCCCTAGCGTGCTGTATTCACCCATAGACACTTGGGTTTCGTAGTTAGAGCTTACTTACTCATCACTTTTTGTGCATTTTGATGTAACACATTCAAGCATGAAAGCTAAATGTTTTTTCACAAAGTCACATTTTGTTGAAATTTTCTTTGGTATAGAAATCTCATTTTACGTCAAGTCCTTATATTTCACATAAGGATGTGACACAGCAAGACTTTGCCTGCAAATGGTAGGGCAGGTAATCCACTACTTGCCATAGCATGGTCAAGGGTTAACTAGTGGCCTCAAGTCATGCATTTTTATAACAGTGAAACATGATTCTATACGCTACTGAAATCTATGGAAGCCTCTTATTTTAAAGTTTCATTTTATTGCTAGTTCCGTTATGAGAATAATGCTAAAAGATGACCTGTGTGTTCTTTTCCACAGGTACGTGAAATCTTGAAGCGCACATCTATAAAGGCCAGAGACAGCATGGGTAAGAAGGATGGAAGGCAATTATAGATGTTGATTTTTTTTTTCCGAAATGATATGAAAAAAACCCCAGCAAAATGAAATATTTGCTCTTTTTCAACCAAAAATACTTGGCTTTGCTGAGTACAAACATTTAAATGTATTACACGGTTTCCTTTAAAGTAAGGAAAAGATGGTTGAGAAAATGTCAGTCATTCTTAATTTCTAAAGCATTATGCAGCTGCTGTGTATTTTGTTCAGTGGTTGCTCTGTGTTCTGTGTGTCGGTCTGCCCAAAGGCAGTGTTGGGGCAGTAGAGAGGAATGCTGCCCTGTTTTACTGGGTTGCTCCAGCTGGCATCCAGGGAACCCTCCTGGTGACTGGGAGAGCATCCTTTGCCTAGGAGCTGTGAAGCTTGTGCAAGTAGCTGTCCCTGGAGCCCAGGGTATTAGAGATAAAGCAGAGTGAGGTTTATAAACCAAGAAGCCTGAAGTGCAGCAGGGACGCTAAGCTTGTTGATGTAAAAGCCAGCCTCCAGAACTGACACCTTCTCAAGGGATCCAGAGAAACTGTGTGGAACCTTAAACTCTTAAGACTTTGCAACGCTGAGAGAAAGAAGAAATCTGTCCTACAATGATGCAGTAGGAAGGGAAGGAGCACAAAACCAATGAGATTTTTTTGTTTCTTACTTAATTTTCTCTATTTTAATAGCTTGTTTTGGTTTACAGTGTAATAAAAGCCATCATTGTAGATCAAAGAAGTAGTGATTTTTCAGGCTTCTTACTCTAAGGTGAAATTACAGGCTGATCCACTACAAACTCACATCAGCTCAAGACCCTGTTTGACCTGAAACAAATATTTTAACCCTCCTACCCTCCCCATCTTTCTGGCCTATAGCCAAAACATTATTAGGCATCATGTTTGACCTAAATTCACTAATTGTTCTGATTTGTCAGATCCTCTCCCAGAAGTCTTAACACTTCCTATGTTGCTAAGATTTTCCCATCTCACTGGTCTTAGGACTTACAACCACTTATCATGAGTGGTTTAAAATACGTCATAGAATCATCAGGTTGGAAGAGACCTCTGAGATCACGTCCAACCGTGCCTGTCTCCCTACTAAACCCTGTCCCTAAGGAGCTCATCCACCTGTTTTTTAAACCCCTCCAAGGATAGTGACTCCACCAACTCCCTGGGCAGCTGTGCCAATCCCTGACCACTCTTTCAGTGAAGAAATTCTTCCTCATGTCCAGTCTAAATCTCCCCTGGTGCAACTTGCGGCCATTGCCTCTCGTCCCATCACTGTCACTTGTGAGCAGAGCCCAGCCCCCACCCCGTCACAGCCTCCTTTCAGGCAGTTGCAGACAGGGATGAGGTCTCCCCTTAGCCTCCTCTTCTCCAAGTTAAACACCTCCAGTTCCCTCAGACGCTCCTCGTAGGGCTTGTTCTCCAACCCCCTCACCAGCCTCTTGAAATGTAGCCATTTCATTCCGTTGATTTTGGGTGGATTGTGGTTATTTGTTTGTTTTGGCTTGGGTTTTTTAGTTGTTGTTGTATTGTTTGGTTTTGGGTTTTTTTTACGGTTCTGTTGCTTATTTTGCACAACAGGTAGGTTAATGATTTTAAAGGTACTTATAGCAGGTTTCGATAAGTGTATGCCTCATAATATGATAGGTGGAAAATAGTAACACTTCAAACACATTTGCTTATTGATTTTTACATCTATGTAACTCTGAATTTGATTCCAATTCTATGACATTATACAAGGAAGGCATATTTTCTGCTAGCATAACTGTAAACCATTGTAAACTTCCCAAACACAGAATATTTTTCAGAAGACAAAGCATTATCCAAACCTGAAGATTTCCTGATTCTATTGGTGCACGTAGTGGCATAGGGTATTTGTCTTTGTACCAAGGAAGAACTTAATTAGTAATGCCTAACCGGTATCTCTGATTAGAGGGGTTTTCCCCAGCATTTCAGAATGATAGTTGTGTGATTTGACTACTGGAATTTTTTAATCCCTAAAGACAAGCTTGCTCATAACTTTTTACTGGGCATTGAAAACAAAGAGGTCTGGAATAAACCAGTGAGCTTTAATTGTCATCTTACAGAACAATTGTTTTCACCACCTGTAATAGTGCTGTGTGCCTGTATCTTCCTGTACTTTTCACCAGAATTCTTGTTTGCGGTCTTTAGGACTCAGCAGTTTTTGTCTCAGTGCATTTAACTTTTCAGCATAACCACAGATTTGATGAGCACAGACTGGTTTAACTCCTGCAAACAAAGAAGTATTATTCCAGACTCAGAGATGGCCTAATGTATTGTTACGAGGAAGAGTGGAAAACCCAGCACTTGGTTCAGTGAAAATGATACCTGATCAAATGTTGGTATAAAGAGAGTAAGGGTTTCTTCAATCACAAACTTCTGTGATGTTAGTTTCTTTGTATTGTCTGGGTGTGTCAAGGGGATCCATGGCTCTGATCATTATCAAGCTTCAAGAAGGACTTGCCAAACGCTTTCCTCCTCAGTCACATGCCATTTTGCTACCAGGTCAAAGCAGTCTTTTTACCACGGTAGTTCACTCATGAAAAGAAATTCTAAGTACGTGAGCCTTCCTGTGAAAATATTATTTCCATAGCCAGGGGCTTCTATGTCGGTGTATACTCATCTTGGCATGATTTTGAATATTTTCAATAATGTCTCCTTTGTAATGCCATGAAATCTGTAATAAACTTTTCTGTTTCAGTGTGCCTAGCTGCTGACTGTATGAATTTCTTTCACTTTTAGGTATTGGCACATTAATAGCAAACAATGTTTATGATGCAGCATACCCACTTCATGATGTATGTATATACTATTATATATCTAGTTCTCTGATGATATCACTTGGTAGTGCATAAACATTCACGTTTATTGCCTGTGACAATGAAAATATATTCTAAATGTGTGATTCTAATATGAAAACTCTCACATAAGTAGATTTCAAGTTGTCCTCTAAAAGTAAAATGAACAGTGTAGGGAAGCTGAGCAAATTTTATTAAATTTTATCTGTTTTCACAGCAGTTATTCAATTATTCTCTTTCTCTAGGGTGAATATGAAGGCCAAAATGATGACATGAATGAAAGGAAGGTAAAATACATTACAAAATTAATTCCCTACTAGATTTAATGTGATAAATGTGAATGTACCAAATGCTGTTTTGAAGCATTATCCAGTGTTCAATCAGGTAAATATTCTTATAAAAGAATATATTTTTTACATTACTTATTTTCCTGTATTTCTGCATATAAATTTTTTTCACAAGAACATTTATAGTCTCCTTATGAAATATTTCAATGATTGTAATTAGATATTTATATATTGAAATTCTTCAACTTTCCCTCCACATGTCTAGACAAGATTTTTAAGCCTGTCAGGAAGCAAAAGTTGTTAAATAACTTATATAATTATTTTCTGTCCCTAACCAGATGGTACTATAGCGCAATGGTTACTAGAATAAAAAAAGTATAGTTATATTTTCAATTTGATTGTGTATTCAATTAAATTACTTGCAATTTCAAAAAATCTGTCTCCAATTATTTTGTAAATAAAAAGTTTCTAGCTATGAAAAGGCTTTTGCAAATATATCGCCCACCAACTGTCTGCACAAGGGAAATGGATACCTAGTCAAAGACTATGTGAATTCAGAATGTTTTTAGTACATATGCTTGCTGTTAGAAATGAGCAAAACCATTTAATTACTGTAATCCATTCAGATTAATTCCATATTGTTCCCTAATGCTTGCTTAGGTTTTTTCTTAATATACAAACAATAGGATAGGAAATGAGAGAAAATTTTCAGGAGAGAAAGGAAAGGAGGGAGGGATGAAGAAAAAGAATGTTCGGATGCCTTAAATATTTAGTATACTAGAAATCAAATTGCATGTATTCTTGGTGACTTTTAAATTTTGCCATAAATGTTTTTAACTCTGTGGTATTATATGTTGATATGTGCCATCTGTTGCTTGAAGGAGAAGTAAGAAAATGCCATTAATTTGGCAAAACACAGTCTAGTTCTCAGGAGTGTATTGCCACAAATGATGATCATTTAAGCACTTGAAATGAAGGCTGAGGTCACAGATCATAAAAATTAATTAATTTCTCCAGTACTGTATTAAGTGAGAAGCTGAAAACATAATTTTCCTTGCAGTTTTTGGTAAACAGTGTTAGCATTCAGCCACTAGATGTCTTCACATGCCGCATGCAATTTAATTTAGTATATGAACCTTGGCAAGCAAGAGACAAAGTTGGAAGACAAACTATAAAGAAGCTTGTATATCTGTGTGTTATTTTGCTCATGAATAAATTAAGCACTCTGCACTTCCAAAATGTTTTCTAAGTAAGTGGAAACAGTGATACAGTAATGGACTCGGAAAGTCAGCTAAGTAGTTTACTGACTTGTAAGATTAGCAAAATTTTTAGAGAAGAAAGGTAAATTGTTATTAGTCAGCAGAGGAGGATTGGGTACTGTGGAATAATGAGGAAGAGGGCCTAAAAAGACTAGTGTCTGGAAAAATATTAACCGTACTAGTTGTATTATGTGCTGCCTTCTTTTTATTCTGACTATTAGGCTCAGTTATGAAGTGTTAAGTATTAAAAAAATAAAAGCTTCTTTCCAGAAATACTTCATTGATTATTCACATATGTCTCTGCTGCCTAACCATGGAATCTGCTGCAGCATTTCTATGCATAACATCATCTGTTTTCTATCTGAATCTAATAGTCTCAGTGTTTAATTTCCTGAAAAGCCCTGATCAGGTTTAAAGGAAAAGGGGGCATTTTTTAGCTCGTTTCTTTTATTTTTTTTTTCTCCCTGCCCCTTTTTATTTTGTCTGTTTTAACTTATCTGTATCTTCCATTTCAATTGTTGGTTGCTTAAGCCCTCAAAATTATGAACTGAGCCCGTCTAGGGTACTTATGCCAATTAGACAGTACAACTAACTTCAGTTTTACGTACCAGTTCCTAATGAAAAAGGTTAATCCTTATTAACTTTCTTCAGGATTTGCTTGGAGAAAATGCACAGTGAAATAATACATTTGTCACATCGTATGAGAATTAGAAATCTACAGTCAACGAAACACATTCCTTTCCTAAGACTGTTGATTAGAGTATAGGAGTTTCCCTCTTTGAGTGTGATTTCTGTTCTAGAAAAAATCTTTTTAAGAAAGTTATTGCACAGGAGCGTGGCAGTAACTCACCGTGAGTATAAACACTGACTTGGTCTTGAATCTTCTAACCCACTGGCAACATATAACCCTTCATTGCTAGCAATAAGGACATAGAATAATAAATGAGGACTTTGTTATCTATCTGGGAAATACTAGTACACTTTTGTCGTAGACTACAGCAACATTCCTAGAATATTAGAAGCAGATTGGAAAGTATTATAAACTTACAGAAAGTAATGCTTTTAAATTAAGGTGATAAAATACTATAAACTACATTACAAATCTCTTCACAGAATTTCTTTCGATTTAATCAATATGATAGGCAGCGCATTCCATCTTCCAGGTTAAGTTTAGTCTTGAAAATTGTAGTGTTGAGACTGAGGTTTAGTGTGGGCAACACAGCTGACTGGAAAATACTCATTCTGTAATCTCACCTTCAGTGCTGTGGCTTTTGGAATCAGAGTAACCAGTGTGACTCTGACGTAACGACACAACAACCTGTTCCTGAACGAACTGCAGTTTTAGAAAGATCTTTCTTTTTGCTCTTCAAATTCCATTCTGTAGCTACATTCAAAACAGTTCTTAAGTAGTTTTAAGAATTAAATATCTTTTAACTTTCTTGTTTTGTATATTTCAGTGAATTAATTTATTAATACGATCATTCTCGGAAATGTATAAAATTAACTCTTTGGTTACAGTATCTGAAACTTCTCTGAACTTAATTGCTTTAATTGCGCTGTTGACTTCATAAGATGGTGTAGCGTGCTGCTACACATCAAAATGGACCATCTTGCAGATGTAACGACTGATATATAACATATTTAGTTACCAATGTCGTCCGCAGATCTTGCATACTTACATTACTCCATTGTGTAACTAACTCTTATCTATCAGGAAAAAAAGTTTTGAAAAAACCCTGTATCTTTCTGTTTGAAAATTACTGGGTTTATTTTTTCTGTTAAAGAAAAAAAAAAACCCCAAATATTTAATTTAACTTCTCTGCAGAATGTCCTCTGCGTATCCTGAGTTGTGTGTTTGTTTGCATGTGTTTCTTTATTAGTGTTTTCCCCCCCAAGCTTTAAAACTTATTTCCCCATCCCAGTCAAAATTTACAGAGGAACAGAAGTCTACAAGTCATTGACTCAGCAGGTACATTGCTTCATATTTACTACAATTTCCATGAGACAGTCAAGGGACACTCAGTGCTCACAGCAGGGGATAAACTGAAGTATGAGGTCATCTCTTGGAGCCAGCAGAGATTCCACACAGAAGTTCCTTCTTAAAACACAATTTCATCACTACTTCAGTTTCACTAGGAATGACGTCCCCTCACATATGCTTCTCTTTCTCTGGACCCCCCCTTCACTTCTTTTTTGAAAGAGACAAAAAGGCCTTGACACTTGTCTTTTTGGATGGATGGTTCAGATTTATAATCTGTAAGTAGGGATATAGATAATTTAGTTTCATTTATCATCATATTCTGTTTATTTATTATTTTTTTATGCACTCTGTAGTTCAATAAATAGTTTTCAATGAGCATGTTGTATTAGACTGTCTGCAGGCCTTTTACAGTGTAAAACTGTGAGAGGAATATGAGCAACTCTGGTGGTTCCACAGAAAATCTGCCTCTTCTGCAGTGCACTACTTATTTTTTCTTTATTTTGCTCTGAAGATAAAATACAGTCATTTAACAAAAGATCATGCTGATGTTTCCTCTGAGCTTCCTTTAGTCTTCACCTAATTCTGGAAGGCTTAATTTTTGAATGTCCTTTCTGGATTATTAGTAAATTCATACATAGTTATAAAATGTACTGTTATTAAATTAAATCTTTTACCAAGCTGTTAATCACACGATAGTTTCTATCCAGTAGCTGGCTTTTGTTTCAAAGCAGTGCAATGCCTTTGCACCATAACTACCAGGTTCCTTCACAGCTTCTTGTGAAAATGTGTCAGAGGTTTCTCTTTTCTTTTTGAAACCTCAGCAAAGTTGTTTCACGTAGATCACAGCAATTAAAACCGAACGAGGAGGACTCCCCCAAGTCTCTCATCTATTGCAGATGAGTGCATTGAAATTAACGCAGCTCCTGACTCTTGCCGCTGGGTTCCTCCCATCGTAAGAAGTTTCTGTAGGATTGCTGGCTTCCTTCAAGCCGTGTGTGAGCTGTGAGTGGACATGGATCTCCAGCAGTAAACGCTTGAGCTTGTGTCCCCATGTGCAGCACGAGGACAGAAGTGGGGAGTGCAGCCTCAGCAGGTTTGCTGGTGACACCAAGCTGGGTGGCACAGTTGACACCCTGGAGGGACGGGATGTATCCAGAGGGACCTTGCCAGGCTGTGGAGAGCTGGGGCTGTGCGAGCCTCATGGAGTTCAACGGGGCCAAGCGTAAGGCCCTGCACCTGAGTGGGTGCAAACCTAAGCACAATTACAGGCTGGGTGGAGAAGGGATTGAGAGCAGCCCTGAAGAGAAGGACTTGAAGTGCTGGGGGATGAGAAGCTCCACATGAGCTGGCAATGTGCACTCCCAGCCCAGAAACCAACCGTGTCCTGGGTTGCATCGAAAGTGTGGGCAGCAGGGGAGGGAGGGGATTCTGCCCCATGGCTCTGCTCTGGTGAGACCCCGCCTGGAGTTCTGTGTGCAGTTCTGGAGCCCTCAGCACAGGAAGGACCTGGAGCTGTTGGAGCGAGTCCAGAGGAGGCCACGGAGATGGATGTGAGGACCGGAGCAGCTCCTGTACGAGGACAGGCTGAGAGAGTTGGGGTTGCTCAGCCTGGAGAAGAGAAGGCTCTGGGGAGACCTTAGAGCAGCTCCCAGTGCTGAAAGGGGCTCCAGGAAAGCTGGGGAGGGGCTCTTAATCAGAGAGTGGAGGGTAGGACAAAGAATAATGGATTTAAGCTGAAAGATATTATATTGGATTTATTTATATATTATATTGGATATTAGGAAGAAACTTTTTACTATAAGAGTGGTGAGGCACCGTAACAGGTTGCCCAGGGAATTTGTGGCTGTCCCATCCCTGGAGGTGTTCATGGCCAGTTTGGATGGGGCTTAGAGCCCCCTGATCCAGTGGGGAAGGGAATCCCTGAACCAGTGGGAGGGGGTGGGACTGTGTAGGGTTTGAGGTCCCTTCTGCCCCAGACCCTTCTGTGACTCTGTGGTTCTCTATGGGCTCTGCTGTGTGTTGTAGCCTCAGTTGCTGCGCAGAAGAGCAGACTGGATTTGAAACATTTATTACCTCTTGGTATGTTTTTACGTACAAGTTGACCAGTTCAAAACTTACTTCAGTTCACTTCTCCTTGGATGTGGAAACAGTGGTCAGTACTTACCTGTTGTGGGATTCCAGACATTAAATAAATTACATCATAGATAAAATTCACTCTGCAAGTATGATTATATTGTTATCTTTCCAAACAATACAGCATATTTTATTTTTCCTTTTGAGCCTTTCTTTTGAACACTACTTTCTAATAAGTGTGGTCAGGAGGAGGTAAGAATGTGGAGAAAGAGTTCGCACACACCATCCTCCCATTGCTGGCTTGGTTGGAGTCTTCCATAGCTGTCTGAAAAATGTACTTGGAAGTTTATATTGAAGCATGGGAAACTGCTTTTTGTGGAGCATATTTTTTTAACTCTTAGAATATGTTTGTAAGAACAGATGAGAGCACTGTTTCAAGTTAATTTTATTTCTTTTTTCTTTTTTTTTTTATTTAGTTGCTGTATCGAGAATGGGCAAGATATGGAGTATTTTACAAGTTTCAGCCTATTGACCTCATAAGGTAATATGGAGTGGTATAAAACACTAAGGAACCTATTTTTTAGCTGATATAGATTAATTAAGTTCCATCCAGTTACTTCAGCAAATAAAACTTGAATTGATGAAAACATTAATAATGCTGTCACTGTTTTTCTGTAGCTTTAGTGGTAGTTTACTGTAACAAAAATAAGCTAAACAGTAATGTATCTTTGTTTTTGTACTCCTGGAAAAATATTATGCTTCTGACTTTTATAAAAAAAAAAGCCTTTCAAAAAAACCAGGAACTTGCATTTACATTGAATTTTTAGTCAACAGTATGGTCACGTAATCTGGCGAATAATCAGGAGCTGTTGTTCACGTCACGAATCCATGTGAAAGTATTTGACAGTTTTGAAATTAATTTTAGTCCTGTTTTCACAATTTTTATTTATCTGTACGCATCCATATGTTTTTTGTATATTGTGAGTTTTGACATTACAAACATAGGGCTTAAAATAAGACAGAACAACCATGATTTTTAAGGAATCTCGACAAGATCTCTATGAGAAAACAAAAGCAAACCAGAAGAAACTTATTGCATAATATAAATACTTGGTAAAGAAAAGGAAATGTTTGTGAGAACTGCTGACTTGAAATATTCTTATGAAAGATACCTGTCTAGGAAAACGTGAGCTCTGATATTAACAAATGAACAACAGAAAAAAATACAACCCAAAATATGTTTCTGGTTAATTTGTACACATAAGGAAGATGATATTTGTTAGCATTTATTATACCATCTGCCCCGTGTGATTACCTGCAAAAACTGGTGTTAGCAATATGGATAATCAATAATCTTTTTAAAGCGCATTTATTGTATTTTGAGTTAAAGTTGAAATACCGCATGCAGTCTTTCAAAAACTTAACCACTAACCTGTAATGTGAGCAGAATTGTTTCGTTGGGAATGAGATGTTTCGAATTGGGAAATGACAGTGAGACCATCAAATCTTATTGAAATTCTGCAAGGCTTTGAAAATTGTGGTTTTGCCTTAAGGTTTTTGTGCAGGATTTTTGAATATGAGTTGTTCCAGGCCAGGCTACTGTATGGAATAGGTAAACTCAGAACAAGATGACAATGCCTGGTATATTGTTAGTTACAAATGTTAAGTTTTGCTATGCCTAGCTAGAGGAATTCTCAAGTCTTACCAGAACCGACAGCTCAGCTGGATTAAAAATAGAGGTACATCTGCTTACACTCCATCTTCATTTGTATTTTGCTGTCTCCATTGTAATGTTTCTCTATACTGATATGATTTCATAGAAATTCCGTAGTTTCAACTTCTACGAGAAAGAAAAAAAGGACCAGATGTGCAACTGATTCTCTGCTCTCAAAGATGGTTTTTCTTGCTTTTATCTTCCATACTTTGCTTGACTGCAGGTTTGACTGTTACCACTAAAATAAATGTGGTTTTTATTTTCTGGGTAATGTTAGAGCTTAAGAGTGTATATACCTGAAGAACTACCACCCTTTTCTTTCTGCAACTGAAATACATTTTTGCAGTTCTCTACAGTAGGGGAGATTTGAGCTCAGTCTCAATGTGGATACTTATGCCTTTGGCAAACATCAGCCACCCTCTGTGGATTTTGCTGATTTACTGTGATCCTTCTTTCTTAGATTGATTAGGCTATACTCAGCTTTTTTCTGGTCATGAAAGCACTGTGTAATTTAGAAGTTTGTATTCATGCTTTGATGGACAGAAGAAGCAGCATTTATTTTGCCTTTTAGTCAAAACCTATTCTGACTGATGTTTTCAAATACATTGACTCTGAAGTTTGTTGCTTAAATAATATTCACATTCCTAAATTAAATGGATTTTTTAGTATGCTTTTTAGTATAACTTGCAACAGCGTAAAACTTTTTAAGTATTCCTGTTTCACCTTTATTCAGTAAGAATTCAAATTGAAAGTAATTCTTTAACTAAAGTGTTTATGCTGGAAGCCTAGATATGGTGCTGTAGAATTATTACACATCATTCCTGGTGCCTCAGTACCTTGCTTCTGGCCATAGAGTCATTGCCAGTTTCCACACGATTGTACACCAAAGCCAGGAACTGTGTTTGTTACGTTCACTCTTGGCACAGACTGGGGGTTCTCTGAGGTCTCTTCTGTTTGTCATCCTGAGGGAATGCTAACAACATATTCAGTCTTAGAAATTATTCAAGTTCTTAATAATACAAAGCTAAAGAAAGAACCATTACAATATTTTCTAATGCTTCCATTTACCCTGGTGTCTTAATCTGCAAATATAGGGCTTTATGCACCTCTTTGGACTATAGGGAAAAGTTAATTTCTTAAGTAAATTAGGAAATGTGGTTGTGAGTGAGAAGGATTTCGCCAAATGAGAACACAGTGGATGTTGTCTATTTCTGTACTATAACAAATGAATTATTTGCTAATGTGTATCTTAAGCTAGAATTACTGAAATCTATTTACCTCCTCTTTTAGTCACCCTTAGATTTGGAAGGAATGAGTGTTACGTTAACAAGCAGAGAAAGAAAGTTGCAGTTCTAGGAGGTGCAGTGCTCTAGAGTTTTGTCTGTTACACTACCTTTTTTTTTTTTTTTCCTCACCCTAATTTAAGTATTGATTTCTACTACAGAGGAGTTTCTTCAGTGTAGCTTTCTTGTAGGAATGCACTTAATCCTCATAATATACTATAAAAGGTGCTACAAGGACATACATTTGTTATTTTCCTGAGGGTAATATTGCTGTTGATCCAGAGATGGAGGACAGTCCCTAGAAGTCTTATGAACCTGTGTAAAGAAAACTGATTCCACAATTTTTTAAAATAAATATTAGAGTACATTAATCAAAGTTTTAATAATGTGATTCTAGAGTTAATAGGTTGTCCTCAGCCCTAGCCCCTGCTCAAAGCAGGGCTGGCTTGACAGACAGATCAAATTGCTTATGAGTTTTGAAATCTCTAAGGATTGAGATCACATAGCTTCTCTGGGCACCCTTTCCAGCACTGCACAACTCTCAGGGGAAAGAAATCTTTCTTTCTGTGCAGACCAGTGTTTCCTTTTGTCCAGACCAATTTTCCTTGGTACAGCTTGCAGCCATTGTCTTTTAGCAGTACACCTCTAATGTGTTATAGCAAGTCAAGAAAATACACAGATAAAAGCTTACTTAACTCGTGGAATATTGGAAAGTTATCTTTTTAGCGGCCATCTTAAAGTACCTGCAGATGGGAATCCATGTATGAACTTAAATTCCAGACAGGTGACCATCACCGTAGAGGGAAGGTCCCCTTTTGTTACATTGGGTTATTAACATAGGTTTACCTCACCCTAGGGAAGTCAAGGGGAGCTGTCTTATTCTTAATTGTGGTGGAGCGTATTTTAATATTAGTGTTATCAAAATCCCCCAGCTCATCAGTTCCTTCTAACCGGTCTCATTTTTCCTTTTTTTTTTTTTTTTTTCCATTTCTATTTACTGCTTCTAGAACTTCAGTAAAAATTCTTAATAACTGGCTACATTATCCATAGCATGATTACTTTCAAAGCTCCAAGTGACTGTATTTGCTTATCTTGCTGTAAAACCTAAAACTTGGAAGACATGTTCATTGTAAAGACTAGGACTTTGTATACAATAACTCTTTTTGCAGGAGTAGGTGGAAAAGTGTGTTAACCAAAATATTATTTATAGTGTAAAGCATGTAAATCAAAACTTGGGAGTTTCTGTTACTCAAATGGTCTGCATAATATATTCCCCCCTTACTATTTTTAACTGTGTTTTTCTTTGGTATGGAAAATTGTTTCAACTTTCCTGTAATGAATCCTGGTCCTTCATTGCAGTGTGCCCATGCTGAACCCTCTCTTGACTGAACAGTCACCACTTCTCCCCTGCTCCTGCTTTTGGTTGCTGTCTTTCGATAGCACAGCAGCCTGTAACTTTCTCTTCAGGAGGAGAAGTGATGGCAGACCCATAGTGTTCCGAAGTTTGACTGTCCTGTCTGTTGCCTTCGCTTTTAGTGTCCTGGGGCCCATGTAGTGCAGCATTCAATTTAAGCAGTCAGGCCCCCAAAGGCCTTTTTACCTTTTTTCTTTTTTTCATCAGGCGTACCTGCTTACCCTACTTAGGACAAGGTAGCTTTAAAGGAGTGATAAAATAAGAAAAGGGGATTTCTGCTGAAAATGTGTTTTTATTGTCTTTAGAGATAAGTGTTTCTTCCTTGGCAAAACTGGTTAAGATAATTTTCTGGTAGAACATTCCCCTAACTGTGGCCGTCCATCCTGCTCAATGCATTAGCAAATCACTGCTGCTTTCACCATTGGGATTTGTAGCTGCATCTTCATCTCTTGAGAGAGAACATTTGGCTCCACGTACTTTCTAGAACCCTAAGAATGTGAAAATAAAATTGTGCAGTGTCCTCCTTAATTCCAGAAGTACCATAAAGTTTTGTTCAATCATTGTTTATGCTGACTTTGGGGTTATTGATCCTCAGAATGCAGATTCTCTTGTGTGTTTCAGTTTCTGTTCTTCCATGTCAGTCTTTGCTTATTATTGTGAATTACCCTATCCAAATATCTGATCTTCATTTTTTGAGCAAAGTAACCACTTTGACTGAAAACAACCCTGTAATTTATGGTTGTAAGGCAGAGATGCCTCAAAGCTAAGCCAAATCAGTCCAGACAAATCCTTTGGAGAGATGCATATGGAGAGATGCATAGAGTGCCCCGTTCCATAGTGGTCTGGCTGACCCAGCAGGTCAGGCTTAGGATTCTGAGATCTGCAACAAGTACTTGTGTCTTTTCTGAAAGCCAGGTTTCAAAGCAGGGGACAATAAGGCCTTTCTCCCAAATAGAGCCAGCAGACTAAGGGGAGCGATCTCCTTTCACATTCTGCCTCTGCAAGGCTCACCTGATTATCACCAGCTTCCATAAGGCTGCAGAGAGAAAAGGGAACTCCCATACTGGAAGTGCTGGACCACATCCAGTTCCTAATGTGTGGAGAATTAGTTAAGTTACAATCTTTTCTCTCTGCTGAAACAACAGTTAAGTCAGGTGGTTATTCACTACTTTCTGAGTAAGACATCACTTACAGCATGGGGTCTGTACAGTGTTATAATGAGGGGCTTTTCTCCACCTGACAGTTTGATGTTTAACAGAAATGCCTTTTCAGTGGAAACCAAATATGTTTCAGACTTACCCATTGATTCTTTTCTTTCATAGACCTTTTTCTTCATTGTGTGCCAGTGAAGCGATCCTCATTTTTGGGGGTTTCCTTTCTTTTTGATATTAGACATCGGTGTGTTTAGAATGTTGTGCTTTCCCCTTTATTCTGGTGAATTGCTGTAGCATTCTTTTGAGATGACACTGATTCATGGAGAGAGTCCCCTTCCTGCCAGGTGGGTGATGGCAGGAAAAAACTATTCTTGGTAAGTAACTAAATGACTCAGTTCCCATACTGAAATTTAGTAACACTATGCAATTCTTCCCTCATTGTTTTTAGCAGGAATATCTTCAACATTCACAGGAATGCTGAGGCTACATGCAAGGAATTCTTTATTAGGAAAAAAGAAAACAGCTTTCAGCATGGGAAAGTGCAGTAATCTAATAAACACAGCATTAAGCAGGAAAATGCACGTGAGCTCTACCAGTGACTTTGGCATTAGCCAGACTACCTCCTTTCCAAACCTCTGCTGAGACCATGCCTGAGACAATAATCTGAGTGTATCTTCTCAATATAACCATTTTGTGCTTTAAGTCCAACATCTTTTTATAGTTCTAAGAAAGTACATGAGAACCATTCAACTTGCAGTTCATCATCATTAAAGCGCTATGTGCAGTGCTAAGTGCTATGCCAGCATCCCCTCAGTCTTCATGTTGTCCTTTTTGCCAGTTTACAGCACAGAGCTTCCTGGAGGGAACCAGAAGCAGGTGGGACCTAGCTGTTTAGAAAGAAACACTTTCTCCATTGTTGTAATTCTTTCCTCTTTCCATTGTCCGTATGACGCTGTTACCCCTCATGATCTCTGCTTATTTATGAATGGACTTTTGTATCATGTCATATGTCCACTAAATGGACTGCGTGTTGCACGTTCGATGCTAGGATACCACTTTTCAACTGCAGTTGGGAATTTCCCATCCAGCCCTGGAACTTCGCATCACAGGGCTTACTCAAGTGCTTCAGCCCGTGTGTATTGCAAAGCAGAGGGCTTTTGTTCATGGTGCATAAATTACAGAAGAATTTGCACTGAATTATTCTACTGAATGCAGGCCTGTGACTGGAATGAGATGATTTACTTACAGCTCTGCATTTTGTAGGCTTCGCCAGTCCTGTAGGAAGTGGTTCTATCTCTGTCTGGGCAAGATCTTGGGGTTTTTTATTGGTGCTTATACGACAGATGGAATTTTGAACCAGTAGGTTTGTATTGTGGCAGTGAGGAAAACCAGGTCCTGCTTTCTGATAAATGTAATTCCTTGGCTTCAGGTCACTGTCTGAGCACTAAAATCCTCATTAGCATCCAGATTCCTCCCTCCATCAGTGGGGTTTTCAAAAGGTAGATCCAGCAAACGATGCATCTGCGCCAAGACTTTTGCTAAGCCAACGCTCTGAAGAATGAAGTCGTTGCTGTGCAGCTGCTGGTGCCTTCCCCTTGGATTGTGTAGATTTGTAGGCAGCTAGAGATCATGGGGTTTTTTCTGTGTGCAGAACAGGATGAGACATCAGGCTAAGTTCTATAATGCCTGTGTGATGTCTAACCTTCACAGACAGGAACTTATGTATCTTAATGGACTCGAGTCATAGGTCCCAAACAATAGGTAACTTTGGAGGTGATATCAGTGTGTTTTGATAGGAAATGGAAGTTTGTTCTTTTGAAGTGGAGAAGCAAAAGCCAGAGATGGGAGGACATATTTGGAAAAGAAAAAGAGGAATTCTTGCACATTTTTGATGTACGTGCATACAGATATTTGTAGGCTTCTATCGCTAGGAACTGCAGCGAGTAGAAAGCAGTTTCTGCACTTCAGTGGTTACAGTTCTACTTATCTTTCTTGCGGAATTGCCCTTTTTTTATTCTCTTTTGACAGTTCTGGCTATGGTGTGCTGGAGTAAGAGAAGACCTCCTTGAGCACTGCTCAAACAAGGCCATTTAGAGCCAGTTTCCTGGGACTGTGACTAGATGTTTTTGGAATATTTCTGAGGAGAGAGACTCCACAACCTCCCTGGGCAACCTATTCGAGCCGCCCTCCCAGTAAAAATGTTTCCTGGTGTCCAGAGGGAACCTCCTGTGATTTAGTTTGTGCCCTCTTCTGTCAGTGTGCACAATTGAAAAGAACCTGGCTGTTGTCTTTGCACACCGTCCCTTAGGGTATTTGCATACACTAACAAAATCCCCCTTGAACATTCTCTTCTCCAGGCAAAAAAAAATCTCAGCTTTCTCATCTTTTCTTCATGTGAGAGGTGCTTCAGTCCCTCAGTCATCCTTGTGGCCTTTCACCGGGCAATCTCCAGTATGTCCATGGCACTGTTGTCTGGAGGTGCCCAGCACTGGACAGGTTACTCACACTGTGGCAATTGGGGAATTGGCGGTGTTTAGCTTAGAGAAGAGGA